>JAQGBT010001508.1:0-31363 GCA_034698585.1 Disparrhopalites patrizii | reverse complement strand
CATCCCACATTAGGTGTGATGATGTGGCAGATGACAAGGGAGCAATCACGTAAATGATTACTACCTTATAATATATAAATATATAGAATATATAATATATAGAATATATAAATATATAGAAGGAGCTGTTTGCATTATAAAGCTAAGGGAAAGATACCAGGATGCTGTTATAGTAAGTAAGAGTGCTTTTATAGAGAGAAAAATTCTATAGATATAATTGACTGTAATGGTATGATACCATCGTAATAACTTCCGTTTGCATTCGTACAAAGAATCCAGTATTTTCCAAAATGCTACTAAATTTCCTCTTGCTGTGCTTTTTAAATCTACGAACAACTACCGCAATCCCTCAACTGTATACACCCGCAAGTCTCCGAATAGACCCCATCGTTAAAAGTTACGGCGAGTGCTACACGAAATTTTTTCAAACCCCACGTTTTTCTCCGGATTACGCGAAACTGAACCGCCCTACGACTGTCTACGACATAGAAACGAATCCTTGGACGAAGCAAGTCGACAACCTGTACGACACAAAATTTACGCTACTCTACGTTCTGACGCAGCCCGAGAAACTCAGTAAAATTTATTGCTATCTCCTCGTGATCATCCAGCCTCCTTCATATTGCCACCGCCAGGGGGGGCTCAATCGCCATGAGCATTGGCATTTGCGAGTATCGATGAAAGCCCATAATCACAGAGTTGCAACCTGATCCATGGTCCAGTCCAAAGGATTAGCGATGATGCTGAATCTGTTACCGGCGAGGGAACTGCATGTGCTGTACTGGAAAAACGGAGACAAAATCAGTGACGTCATCAAGGATGTCCGAGATGGAATACGTCCGCCCTTCTTTGCCATGTTTACCCTTCATTACCGAATTGTGGGGGACGGCTTGAAGGTGCGCAGGTTATGGCTTGAGGAAGACGATATCATCGGAACCAGTTGTAGCCGGATGGACGAGAATTGTGCGGAGAAGATGCAGACAAAATATCGCGAAGTCCTGGAGAAAAATTTCCCATGCGTCTCAGGCGAATTTTACAATCAAGTATTTGCCATAAACTTGTGGAAACATCAAGCATTAGCAAAAGAGGATCTCCTGGCGACTGCGTTTAGCTTTGTGGGCGAGGAACAGGGGAAGAATTGCAGTCACTATGACCATTTGGTTCCAAGATTGACCCATAGCGAATATACCGGAGATCTGGAAATCCCTGACATCATTATACACAACTACGACGGAGTGTTGCGATTCGTGACCGCCGACGGCGTGACGGATCTTCGGGCGGGCTTGGAAATTTATACGGCGCCACTCCAATGGCGAGTTTGGATTTTAATTCCGACGGCCATTCTTGGACTCGCCATTATATTGGCCCAATGCCAAAGTGGATGGACACTTTTCCCGGAAATGAATTTCGCATTAGCTGCCATCCTGATTGATCAAGCTCAGAACATACACACCACTGCCACGGACGGGACGACGAGGCAAAACATCCACAAAATTCTCTATGGCTCCTGGTTGCTCTCTGCCTTGGTCCTTTCTTATGGCTATAAAGGGATCCTCGAATCGGAATTCACATCGGAGTTTCCTCACCAAACAAAATGGTCCAAACTAAGGGAATTAAGGGATTTCACCTTATACTTTCCCGTCGGAAATTTCTCTCGTGTCTTGAGGTCATGGAAGATATACGAGGGACAGTGGCGTTCGTTGGCTGTGAAAGATTGTGAGGAATACCTGGTTATATATGAATACAGGGATGAAGTCAACTCATTTGGAGACGAAGTCCTCTTTTTCGACGCAGAAACTCCCATCACAAACGACCGATTCCACCTAGTTAGCAATTCGGATATTCGTGAGCTAATTCACGGGGTTTTGGTGCGGGAAAAGACGGCCTTGGTCCTCTTCGCGGGAGAGTTTGAAATGGTGTGGGCGATCTTCCGGGACGAGATGGCTCGTCACCCTCAATTGAAATTTCACTACAGTCCGAAAGATCATCTCCTTGCCACACGAAGTGTGTTTTCCCTTTATTTGGGTGGTCTCCCCCGCGGTGGTTTGTGGAAACGATTCCACGTGATGGACACGGCTGGCTTTCATGTGGTCTGGAAACAGTTGCGCGCGCATTTTCTGGAGACGGAGATGAAGGTTGGGAGGAAAACAATGGCCGTTGTAAAGTCGCTATCCCTTCACGAATCGGACATTTATCTGGTCTTTGTCCTCTGGGCAAAGTGCATGTTCGTCAGTCTCAGAATAGGCTTCCTCGAGAGGATCCATTCATCCTTCGGTGACACGCCTGAATAAGTCCGAACCCTCACTTTCATGCTGTCTTTCGTTGGTTGGCGATTTTAAAATTATTCTAACATTACATTCTTAATATTAAAATGTATACATACATACAGTGGAGTCTCTCTATAACAGCATCCAAGGGAACCCAAAATGTTGCTGTTATAAAAAACACAGTTATTATGTATTCCATGTACAAGGTGCTGCGAATTTCATGACGTTATAAAGAACATGCTGTTATAAGGGGTGCTGTTATGAAGACACTCCACATGTTGATACATATTTTCAAGGTAGGTACGTAGCAAGGTAGCCAGATTAGGTAGAAATATGCCTTAGCAAGAAAAAACGTGTAAGAATACATGGTAAAGCAGGGAAATTACAAAGAAATAAAGAATATTACGGAAAAACACACTTACAAATATGCAGAAGGGCAAAATATATAATTGTGATTATATGTATGTATGTGTATATGTATTGTTTGTCTAAAATTATGTATATCAGTTCGGCGCACATCTCTCATTTATTGTTTTCAGAATCGTACTTTCATTGACATACGGTGGAGCGTGGAGTCTGTTTATAGCAAGTCTCTTTATAACAACATTTATCTGTAACAACATTACTTTTCCAGACCCTCGTACATGTAAGGAACATATTTAATATTCTATATAACAACCTTTCCCTGTAACAACATTCTTATCTCTTCCCTTCAAAGTTGTTACATAGAGACTCCACGGTAACGTAATTAATGTAGGTGTAATAAATAAAAATGATACAAGTTTGATAATGAGAACTACAATAATTTGGGCGAAGTCTTGATTGACTGGTCAAATTAAATTTAAGGAAGATATAAACTCCAGTATTTCGGCTTGAAATTTCGATTTGAAATTTTAGCATTGAGCATTGTTAGTTGCGTACATTATTAGGTGCTTCCTGCGCGACCGGGATAATGTAGTTTTATATGGCGTCCTTCATATCCTCTACGGAACCTCCGCTGGACACCGATTTGGCATCACTCCCCTGAAATGTACCTCAATTTGAGATCATTATAATACGTACTTAACAGCATCAATATACATAAATACCGTGGAATCTCTCTATAACAGTATTTTCCTTATATAACAACATTTGCCATTCCCCAGTAGCATTTGTACATTTTGAACTTGTTCTATAAAACAATATTTCTATAACAACATTTCTCTGACACAATACAGTCGACTCGCTCTGTAACGGTTTCCCTAAAATCAGCAAATACTCCCCGTTATAACGAAACACCATAAAAGAGAACGGAAATTTCTTTATTTCCAATTGGATGAAGTTGTTAAGCGAAACAATAAACAATTTTTGCCACCATTACAAAGAAAAAACCGTTATAGAGAGGTTCGACTGCATATATTTCTCCGCCCTTCACAATAGAATCCACGTGCTAGAAGTTCCCTATAACAACAGTCATTTTTTGAGAGGGCAAAATGGTGAAACTAAACCTCGCGCTGGAGCCAAATCATCAAACTTCAAATAGAATTCTGTAATTTGCACTAAAACACATGCAAATACATATTTAAAATGAGTTTTTTGTACTTTCGTATCAGTTTGCCCCAAAATTATTAATGTTCCGTGACAAACTTTCCCTGTAGAACCATATTAATCGTCCGTTACTTGATTGTTGTTATAAAGAGACTCCACTGTAACAGTGTACAATGGACTCTCTCTATAACAATTCTCCTTATAACAACTTTTCTCTATGACAACTTTATGCTTCAGCCCTTCCTATATTTAGTGAACATATAAAATGTTCCATACAACAACTTTTCCATATAACAATCATTTTGGCCCTTCCCTTCAGGATTGTTATAGCGAGAGTCCACTGTAAACATAAATAAATCATTTAGGGTGAGTATAAAAAGCAACTAGAGACCTGCTCCCGCCCGCATTGTCCGGTGAAGCGATGGCTTGTGTCTGATCCGGAGCCGGTGGACGTGTGTTGGTTGTCCCCAAGCATCTGAGCAATTCGGGGATGCATGAGGAAATGGGCATTGTTCTTTATCATGTTCGGATCCTGTGACGGCTGTGACGGAATCTCCTCTTTTATTGCATCTTCCACTTCCACAGCGCTATTATCGATCAGTGCCCCCTTTGAATCTTTCTCTTTACGCTTAACAATACCCGGAGTTGCGTGGAACATTTGCTCTAACCGGGGATGAAAGGCACTAATGGTGACTGTGGACCACGAATCGTCGTCGTCTGACCCATCCGTTCCCGTTGGAAACTTCCCATCCGATTCGTTTGCCATTTTTCCCGGGGAAAACTGTAAAATACTAAATTCTGTTTATGAATTTATACCTTTTTCAATACTGACACAATTGTTTAATTACTATTTTTATTAAAAAATCAAATTTACACTTTTTATTTTATAAAATTTACTGTGCATGTACACATGCACTTTTAGCAATTATATACTTTTTGGGCGCAATTATTCACGTACCACAACGACTGCTGAGCGTCAAAGGGAGTTCCTGAAATTACAGGCTTGGAGCTTTGGAAGCGACTGTAGATTTAAAGGTGCGTGTGTCTGGTGAATTATTTTATATAAGGTCCTCATTCATGCAAACATTCCCTGCAAAACTGGACGTGGGCTTGTCAAAAAAATTCCGGAGCACGTCGCAGTATTTTACATTTATGGATATCATGTGTAATATGTTTTTCCATG
The DNA here is from genome assembly GCA_034698585.1 of Disparrhopalites patrizii. Taxonomy (NCBI): domain Eukaryota; kingdom Metazoa; phylum Arthropoda; class Collembola; order Symphypleona; family Sminthuridae; genus Disparrhopalites; species Disparrhopalites patrizii. The sequence goes on along the minus strand of JAQGBT010001508.1, from coordinate 26,386 downwards.
TGCGTCACATGCATCCGCATAGACGAAAGTGTGCCTATGGCATGTGGAATCAGCCTGCGGTTGGGATGGTCGTTGATCTTTTTGTAAATTATATGCAGGGTGCCTTAATATACAGAATAAAAAAAATTCCATGGCAGCTAATGTAGATTACACATACATATATGCCACATTCAAAATTTTAAGGGAATTATCCAAGGCAGGGATTTTAATTTTGATTGTTAGCAAAAATGTTCCAAATTTTTTTTACCAAAGTTACAAAATTTGTTACCCAAAATTTGGTCCTGTACAAACTTCATATGTGTTATTCGCATATGTATTTTGTTAAAACATTTGTAATTACACCTGCAATAAAATTGTAAACACAATAATTTTAGAAATTATTTTCTTTAGGGCAACGAAGCTTAAACAGTAAACTCTCTATAACAACTCTCCTTGTAACAAGTTTTTATTTATAACAACTTTGTTTCAGCCTTTGGTACACGGTGGATTCTCGTTATAACAACACCCAATAGCGGAACCAGAAATTTTGCTGTTATAACGAAATTTTTGGCTAATGCTGTTATATAGAAAACAGATTCAACAAACTTCCTATGCACCAACGGTTGTAATTTCCTGATCTTATAGAGGTTTTTAACGTTATGCTGTTATAAAGAGACTCCACTGTTTAATGTATACTGTATATATGTATACTTTCCATACAGTACTTTTCATATTTTACTTTCCATGTAACAACCATTTGGACCCTTTCGTGTAGGGTTGTTTTAGTGTCCGGTGTACACACACATAGCTAACTGTAGCAGGAAAATATTTATTTAAAACCCTGTACATTTTATAGGTACAATCATGCGAGGGAAATAGCACTTGCTGTATGATTTGTGTTGTTCATTGGAATTCCAAATTTGTTCCTAGTACTTTATTGTGTGTGAGGAGGGAATTCCGTTTAAGGTTTGCGTCGTTATCTGCGCCCACATGGTTAATTCCAGTGCATATGCACTCTTTGCGTACCTATACAGTGGAGCCTCTTTATAGCAACTTTGACAGGAAGGGCGGAAAATATGGTTACAAGGAAAAATTGTTGTATAGCACATTAAATATGCACCTTGCATGTACAAGATACGGCAAAAATAATGTTGTTACCGAGAAATGTTGTTATAAAGAACCTTGTTAGATAGAAACTCCACTGTACATGCGTGTATACTGTATGTATATAAGTATAGATGAGGTGCAGGTTTGTTGAGAGACGGCTTTACGATGTGTGTTTGATGTATATGTATCAAATTTTTGTTAGTGAATTTGGAGAAGCGCTATATGAATATTTTTCAAATGTGATCAATTCCAACTAGCATTAAATTCCTAGTATTCATCGCTATATAATTATATAATTATAGCATTTGATCCCTTGTCAGAATAGACTTTAAAATTGTGGTCAAATATGCCTTTACTTCTGGTAACATATACATCGTCCACAAAAACACATATGTATGTATGTACACGGCGTCGCTATAGCGTTTATAATATAAGCTATATAGGTTAAGTTTATTATAATAAACTTAAAAAATAACATTACTGCCGCACTTGTTTCGTGGAAATCCGAAATTCACTGGAATTAGTGAAAAATTACGAAGAATGATATATTACTGGCAATGGAAAAAAAGACATTTTATTGGATACTAGACACAGAAACTGGTTACACACGCATCTAAAATTATAATTAATGGAGCGGGTTTGCATTCCCTGATTTAATTATGTACTGAGTAATTATGCATATGTACGTAAGCGCATATATGTATTTGTTTTGCAAGTAAATTTAAATGCATGATTACATATACAGTGGACTCTCGCTATAAAAACCCCGAAGGGATGGTCAAAATGGTTGTTACATAGAAAAATTGTTATATGGAGCATTTAATATGTACACTACATATACAAAGGGCTAAACAATGAAGTTGTTATAAGGAGAGTTGTTATAGAGAGAGTCCACTGTAGTCAGATTCACACCATCATCTTCCAAAAATGTGCATGTTGCAACAATACTTTCATGTTGGTTTGCAAATATCTTTTTGTTGCACCGGTCGTCCACCTCTTGATTCATTGGATGTGCCCTTGGATGACGAGGAGGACGAATCCTACAAAGAGCAAAAACAATATATTCCAATTAAAATATAATTAAATGTGTGCACCTGCAAAAGTTTTCATTACTTTAATTCCTACAAAACTAATGCATATACGTATGAATTTAATGTACAGTGTGCCAAACGATATGGACCCCCCAAACAATATGATGAACCAAAGCTGTAAAGTTGACAAAGCGTACTGCCCATGCACAATTTTATTGTGGATGTTGGAAAAAAATGTCATCCCGATCCGGCCAACTTTGACTGAGTTATGGCGGTTGTTTCAAAAAAAATTAAAAATTTACATTTTCGACAAAATTAATTTTTTGATTTTGTCTTTAGGGACAAAACTTTAATTGTTCACCAAGCCGTTCAAAATTGAGCAAGTGTGCTTTCTGAATAGAATTTTATAGCAAAGCTAGAAAAATCATTTCCATGCAAATGAAACACAAATTGGGCAAACGCGAATTGCAAAGCTTGCAAAAGTCGCTTTTCATAATTTTCAAGACATTATTTAGTTTAAAAATTGCTCTTATTTTGAATTTTTGACGAATTAAAAAAATATTAATTTCGTCAAACTTTTCTATTTTTCAACTTGGCGCGGAAGAATATCATGCCAATTCGTGTTTGATCTGAATGAAAATGTTAACGCTAGATTCGCAATAAAATTCTGCTCAGAAAACACGCTTGCTCAATTTTGTACGGCTTGGAGAACAATTACAGTTTAGTCCCTAAACACAAAAGCAAACAATTAATTTTGTCGAAAATATTATTTTTTTTTTTTTGAAAAACCGCCATAACTCATTCAATGTTGGTCGGATCGGGAGGACATTTTTTTCCTGGATCTACAGTAAAATTGTGCATGGGAACATGATTTGTCAATTTTACAGCATTGTTGCAAAGGGAAAATATAAACGGAAAGTCATAAAAAAAATTTAAAATCCTTACTTTGTCCTTTTCTTTGTCTTCGGGAGACTTGCTCCTTGGCTTTTTCTCCTTCATCTTCCCTGTCTCTGTGGCTTCAACTAATTCTTCGAATCTCTCGCAAACCACTCCATGCTTACGCACTGGGAAATTCATCCGGGAACCCTCGCTCATTTTCCCTATAGAAGTAAACTCAAGAACAAATAAACTGAGATGTATAGCCAAGGAATGCCTTGCAAAATTTTGCCCTTGTAAAAATCCTCCGTCCCACACGGCCAGTGCTTCCAAGATTCTCACGAAATGCTAGAGCTCCTTTGTAGTTCTAAACTGGCTAAATGTAATTATTAGATATGCAGTATATGTATTCATATGCAGGAAAAAGAGAAAGGAACGCCGTGTTTATGATTGGAAAGCACTGCTACGTGATACAGTGGACTCTGTCTGTAACAACTCTCCTTATAACAACTTTTTCTCTTTTACAACCTTATTTTTCAGCTCTTCGTATATGAAGTGTTCGTATATTAAATGTTCCATATAACAACTTTTCTATATAACAACCATTTTTACTCTTCCCCTCAGGGTTGTTATAGCGAGAGTCCACTGTATATAAAAGGAAATGGACGAGCCGTTCTTGGAAATGAGTGACTCAAGGGACACACGGACACAGTACCTTGATATCGACCATACTTGAGTATATAAGAAGAATATTTTGCACATGCTAATTACACATTCCAAATACGTATACATTAGCAAGGTACTTCCCATTAACACAAAAACGAAATGTCAGACATGATTGAGTAGTGAACTCTATGCATAAATACACACATAGTGCTGGATATCTTGGTATGATTGCAAATGAAAGAGTTCCATTAAATTTATTTTCTCCCGCCGCCAATTTAATGGACAGAATTTAGAATTTCCGGAAATTTATAAATGCATTTGAGATTTAAAGAAAGAAATTCATAAGCCGCCCGAAAAACACTTGAGTCATAAGGAATACTTCTGCTGCGTTAAATCTAACACCGGAAATTTTGCAAAATTAAAAACAATACCGTAATAATTACAAAAAAAAGTTTTGAACAAGGTACAACTTTACGTGTGAGCAATTTAAACCGACCTATCCGTAAATGTTTGGACTATAGAATACGTTTTTCCATAATTTCCTATCAATTTAAATTTATTTTGATTTGTTAAGGACGGCGCTACAGAATGGTTATTCTTTCAATCAACATTCAACAGACAAATGCCTCTCGACTGGTCTTTTTCCTTCCACTCCCTCGGCTGTGTTCAATTCGGTTAAACAAAAATGAACAGCGGCTTATCCGCCCGAAACTCATTTCAAACTGACATTTTCCACCATGTCATCATCGAAAATTCTGGACAGGAGTAGAACTTTGCCTTATTTCTATACTATAACAGGAAATTGATTACGAATGTGGAATTCATTTTTTATGGAGAACAATGACTTCATTTGAATAGGCGTTTTCCTATATGAAATCATTGTGGTCAAAAAGTGGCAGAAATTTTTTCATTTATGCTCCAATATAAACGGATGTGCAATTAATATTTGAAAAGTTAATATCGGATGGATCAACATACATTGGCATCTGGATATGCAATTAATATGCATATCAACATTACATTACATTCCCCTCCGTTTTCCTAACGAACTTTTGCCGCCCTATTTCCCTCCACCGACAAGATCTGCCCTTATAAAATAAAAGTGTCGCAGGCAAAATTTATTGCAGGTTTAGTCAGAATCAGCGGGTATAACAATATGTACAAATAAATACATATAAAATTCAATAAATTTAATAACATCATAATTAATTAAAAAGTGTGAGCGGTAGGTATGCTTACAGGCCGAAAGACCTGCGGTTTCAGTATAAGCATCAGATATAGAATAACATGTATAGTTTTCAGTACATATTTGTTTAAAAAATAAGCTTTGTAAATAAACTAAATTAACTACTTTTTCCATTCTTTTAACTATAATTATATTCTAATTTAAATAAATTTCCTATTCGGATGGAGAATATTTTCATTATTTTTGTCTCTATATAACAGAAAGGTCCGGAAAATATTTTTACAGGGAAATGTTTTTATATACATATGTAGAACTTAAAATATGCACATTACATGTACGAGGGGCTGGAAAAATAATGTTGTTACAGAGAAATGTCGTTATAAAGAGACTTGTTATAGATAGACTCCACTGTACTGAGAAACGTTATATAAATATTGTTATATATAGAGCAAGTTCATAATGTATAAATGCTACGGGGGAATGTCAAATCTTGTCATAGAAAAAATGCTGTTATAGAGAGACTCATCCACTGTATGTAAAAACTGAATTGTGGCTTCTTTGGCTTAGTTGATTCTTCTTTCTATATAGGCGAAACTAAGGCTTTCGTAGCAACAAATTCCCCCCCCCCTCATGAAATGTTTCCCTTTCATTCATAGAGTTTGCATTGTTCAATGTACATTATTGGATGTAGTATTTTTCTCTTTCCAGTCTTGAAGCGCGCTCAGAAAACACATGTTTGATTATTAATTTGTTGTTTATTGCTGTTTAATTAACTTAAACAATAATATCCCTGCCGGGATTGCTCCGGGAGTTACATGGAAATTCAGGAATTCACTGAAATTGGTGAAAAATTACGAAGAATTATATATCGCAGACAATGGAAAAAAGACATTTTACTGGATGTAGAATGTAGTTGATACTTGCGGGTTTGCGTTTCCGGGTTTCATTACTGATTAATTATATGTATATACAATTATGTGCACATACTTATCTTGCGAGTAAACGTAAATGCATGATTACATACAATCAGATTCACACCATTATCTTCCAAAAATTTGCGAGGATCGCAAATATTTTCATGTTGCACCTATCGTCCAATATCTTCATGTATTGGATGTACCATTGGAGGACGAAGAGGACGAGTCCTACAAAGAGCACACCAACGATTGATTCCAATTAAAATATAATTACATTTTTACGCCCGTGAAATTTTTCATACAATTGAGAAAACACTAATGTCTATATGAATTTAATGTAACGTGCACAAGAAATTAAATAAGTGAACGGAAAATGTAAATTCATGGAGTCATAAGAATCGGAAAAATTCTAACTTTGTCCTTCTCTTTGTCTTTTGGTGACTTGCTCCTTGGTCTTTTCTTCTCCTTCTTCTTCTTCCTTTTCTCTGCTGCTTCAATTAATTCTTCCAATCTGGAGTTAACGACAGAACTAGTACCGTTTGGCAAATCACCCCGGAAATTCCCGCTCATTTCCCCCACAAACTTGCGAACAAATAAACTGAGATATATATCCAAGAAATTTCTTGTAAAATTTCTTTCTTCTAAAACTCTTCTAGAAATCCTCCGTCCCACACTGCCAGCGTTTCGAATTGATTCTCTTTAAAATTCGCTTTAAAAACTGTCTTCACAAAATTCTTTGTGGTTCTAAACTGGATAATCTTATCGCGACGGAGCAAGCTTATTTATGTTTGGAAGTTTATACAAATAGCTATACAGTGAACTAGCAAAGTGAAATATGTATAGTGATAGCTTCGTATGTATAAGTGCAAGTATACGTACAAGTGAAGGGGTGCCAATACATTTCTCCCGCCTACAACCAAATGAACAGAAAATGTTGTTTATAATCAATAATTACATTCGCGATTTAAGGAAAATTTTCATACAGTCCCAATAAACGCTGACGAAAGCTAGAAGCTACTTCTGATTCGTCAAATCCTCAAATCTATAGCATGCTAGCACACAAAATTTTCCAACATTACTACCAATATTATATTACTAATATAAGAATTAGATGAAACAATGTTTAACCTTCAATTTCCAGAAAAAAAAACAATTTTGTCTATGAACAACTTAAACCGACCTATGCATAAATGATTGTACTAGAATATACTTTACCATAATTTCCGATGCGTTTGAATTTAGTTTGATTTTCGATCGGACTTGATACAGCCGAATGTTTATTCTTTCCATGATGATTTGTCGTATTCATATGAAACAATTCTCGTTAGATCCGTAATAGGATTTTACATAGGGAAATATTGCATGGCCAATTTTATCCTCCTTTGTTTAGACTTCAGGGGGCATCCAATCATCTCTTGGGACCCACCGTATTTGTCCATTGCCTGCCCGAATAGAATTTCAGAGGTATACAAGCTTCACTTCAACTCAAATGGTATTGTCCTTGGAGCTGTTCAATTTCACGGAATAAATCTTTCCTCTGCTTCAATTTATTTATGAACTCCGATAATGGATTGTGTCGCCGCTGTGGTTTCGTATATTGCTATCCCAGATATGCGTATGTATGCGCATACATATGTATATGAAAGCGTGTGTACTCCGTACTGGTGACAACTGTAAAGTGGCAACTGCTGACGTCATTTTTCATGTGATAATGCATTCACAAACAGATTACGGCTTTTTTTTAATGGAGTGACAAATGCATTCCGTAAGGAAAAAATAAAGAATGAAGCTATCAAACGTAAGAAACAATTTATTTTCCAGCGACTTCAAATTTACTAGCAGACAGACTAGCAGAATTTTGTTATTACAATTTTTGGCTATAAACATAAAATGTCCACCTTATATAATTATTGCCAGATCTTTTGGACGCGTCCCGAGGTGGCAAATAGGATCGGAGTTGACAAAATTTTTATTCATGGGGGACTTGAGACCATTCTTCCCTGAATACTAGTAAAAATAAGGGACAATACAGAAAGGAATTTAAACTAAAAATTTGTCTTCTGCTTATAATATTAATCCCGTGTGTATTAGTCCATGTATATAATAAGCCATAATTATGTACTTTATTCTGTTACAAGCACCTAGATACATTACGTGTTCGCTAATTGGCTTTTATTGATGCTCGGTTGACATGATCTGCTCGACGCTTCCCTGCAATTTTACGCAAATTTTTAACAACTATATCCGCAAGGGAAGTTCCGCGTGGGACACAAAAGTATAAACAAGCAATTCGTTGATAAAAGTGTAAGGAAAATTAATCATTAAATACCTCGAGGTAGTCCAGACGAGGAAGAGTGTGTGCCGGAACTTCTGGATATCTCATTCCTGCGACAAGCTGTTTTAGATAGACCGTTGTAGGACGTATAAGGGCGAAGTAGCAAATTCCCGGTCCTCCGGGATTTTTGGGCAGAAGATATCCCATCTTGGGATGACGATGACAGATGTCTCTCCACGGATTTTTTTCGTTCCATTTCCAAGGCTGTCTCAATTTCGTTTAAAGAAAAATGCAGTTAAGCCCAAAACTATAAATTCAAACCGGCGACGATTTCCACCGCGTCGCTGTTGAATTCATATCTGGGCTAGGAGTAACATTTTGCCTTATTCCTGTACTTCTCCAACAGGAAATTGATTACGTATGTAGTATTAAATTTTTCTGGGGAACAATGACGTCATTGGAATCGGGGTTTTCCTATGAAATCATTATAATTAAAAGGCGTGGCGGCAGAAATTTTTCCATTTACTGTGGATAGACGGATACCCAATTACTGTTAGAGATATAAATGTCGGATGGATATACATACTATCTGCGTATGCAATTATTATGCGCAATAATTTAGTATAATGCACATATGCATATATTTAAAAAAAATTCCTTCGTACCGTCACTCCGCTGCACATCATTTTCACCATCAAAAGTAATTTGCACTCCGCTCTTGAATTTAGTTATTTTATTTTGTTAATATATTTACCGTTTATTTAATTTGCGCTCCAGTTTCTTCAATTTAGTTCCACCATGCTCTTTTTTACATGAAAAATCTCCAGCTACAGCTATTTTAAGAGAGTTTAAAGCGCAATCTATCAATATTTAAGCTATAACAAAGCGACTATACCTGATTTCATTCTCAAAATAGCATTTAATACCGACATTTTAGCTCTCCGCATGCACTTGCTGGCGCTCAAAAATTATTTAATGTATTTTCCGTTTTTTATTCAGCATTGCCTTCTGCCACTTCTTATGAACAAACTGAATCGGCACTCCTTTGTCTTTAATTTTTGGCCAAATTTGCCATTTTTATCTGCACACTTTTTCCCCTCCATCTAATTTATATATATGACTATAGTCACCATTAAATGTAATGCTCAATAAATTATTTTCATTAAATTTCACATGGAATAGACACGTTTTTGCGTTTTCCCTATCTTTTCAGTATTTATTTATAAGCATTTGTTTATAAGCACTTTATATATTTATATTTACAAGCATTTTATATATTTATATTTACAAGAATTTTATATATTTATATTTACAAGAATTTTATATATTTATTTATAAAATGTATATATACTTGCTTAATCAAATTCAAGTGTCGTAGGAATCACATCTCGCTGGATTTCTTCTAAAACCTAAATGTGTAAAAAAAACAACGTAAAAAACTGGTTGTGTTTGAATCATTTTCAAAATTTCGGAAATCACATGACGTCGCAAGTCTCTTTCTTCTGCCTGTTTCCCTCCGCCGACTGTGTACAGCCGTTTAACTCCGTATTGCTTTGAGTGGATGACAATGTGGGAGGCTTGCCATCCGTTTTCCAAGATGACGGTTTCTTTCAAAAATAAATTAAAACAAATATTTTCTTCATCAAAACTTCTATGTATTAATGGTCCAATGCAAAATTGGCAGCTTCATTCACAGCCATATTGCTTACCATCTCGGAGTCACTTTGCTGAGGCTTGCCCTTTGCACTTGTTTGACTGCCCGAGTCTCCCGGCCAGTCCCAACTAGTTAATTGTTCTACCCGTGGATGGCGCGCAAAACAGTCCCCGGGCTTGGAATTGTCGGTGGACGAAGGTCTCCCTGTCAGAGAATTGCTTACTGCCGTTGTAATTATCCCATCTGTCACCTCCTCTTGATTACTAGGATTCATTTTTTTGTCACTGCCACAATTGGTTATTCACACGCTGGCGATGCTGGTTAAACCAAAAATTCAGAAATATGTGTATAAATAAATGCGCGGGAAGTTGTTTTATGGCTTGACTATAACCACACGAAAGGGTTAGAGGAGCAGATATGGATGTGCCTCCCTCCCTTGCAAAGGAGGGAATAATACGTAAATGGAATTATAATAATAAAAGTGCAATGTGCTCCAAACCGAGCTCATGTATTCAACTTTTTTTTGCAGAGGATTGGCATTTGCTGTGATAAGTTCCTCTGCTATTTAAATGCGCTTGATAGTAAAAACATCTGTAAGACTGAAAAAAAGTGTATAGTACACTTGTATGCGTATTTGTTTACTGTGATAAGCTCATAAATACATTTGTTGTATGATTTGATATATGTACATACACGTACATATATGCATAAATGCGAATGTGCAAACTAACAATTCTGCAGTGGCAAGGAGATTTTCATGGCACAAATATTCCAGGAGAATGAATAAACAGATACAGTCGGTTCTCTCTATAACACGTTTCCCCGTACATAAATCAGCACATTCGCGTTATAGATAAAAGCGGTTATAGAGTACAAAACTGTCCTTAGTGGCACTTGGAGAATGATTTTCAGGGGCACATTTTTTCCTTACTGAATACAGTGGAGTCTCTATATAACAACTCTTAAGGGAAGGGCGAAAAATACTGTTACCGGGAAATGTTGTTATATAGAGACTCCACTGTACTATAAAGTCCATTATAGGGAGAATTATATTATTATTGTATTATTCTGTAATTTAGGTAAACATTTGTACCGGGTGACATTTCGAGAAATTTTGTTCAAAAAAATCAAATTCGTAAAAAAAATTGTAATTAAATGATGTTGTTTCATACAACTATTCTAAAACTATATGTACATATAGTATTTGTGGGAGAAATATGCACCAATAGAAATTGCACTGGAACATATCTAATTATTTTGAATTAACTCTTTATTTAGTTTTTGAATCTGAGGTAACACACGCGGGTTTTTATTTATATTTCACTCCAACATTGTTCCTGGTGGCAATTGAAGAGCTACATATGTTTGAGAAATGTATATTTGTATTATTCAAGAAATAAAGACATACGAAAGAGAATTTTTTTAAAGAGAAAGGGACATCATAAGGTTACAACAAATGTATGTTGATTATTGATTATAGATAAAGACAAGACTCTGATTTGGGCGTCGCTAATTTCAACCATGGACGGGGTAAGAACCTGCATCAAATAGAAAAAAAACATTACAAAATTAAAACCATTTGTATAAATGCACATTTTCTAGATTTTTTTTGTAAATTGAATATTCCAAATATGCCAAAATTATTTCTCTACAAAATTAGTACTAAAAATTTTTTCTCTGCAAAAGTTAGAACTAGAAAATATTTTCTCTATAATATTAGAACTATAAAATTGTTTATTCTCTATAAAATTAGAACTGGGAAAATTTTTCTCGATAAAATTAGAGCTATATATAGAAACAAATTTCTCTATATATAAAAATAACTATGAATACAAATTTGTAAGCGTCAAACATTATTACCTCCATAAGTTCCCTGGCCGTACACTTGCCCCTGGTTGTGTGTATTGTAGCCGGAAGTGTAATAATTGGCCGGAGCGACATTCCTCTGCGTTTGGTAGTAATTATAATTATTGTTATGAGCCCCAGCGCTGTACGCCGTCACTTGAGGAGCAACTTGTTGACCATAACTATAATTGTTGGAATAACCCCCGAAATTTCTAGCTCCTCCCTGGCGGTTGTATTGCTGAAGAACAGGCTGGCTCACTCTGGTCACTTGTTGCTGGACCACAGGCTGCTGCACCCTGACGGCGGCTTGCTGAACTACGGGCTGTGGTCGGATGTAAGTTTGCTGGACAACGGGCTGTGCGCGAACAAAATTTTGCTGCACCGCTGGCTTAACCACCTGCTGTTGGACGGCGGGTTGGGCTCTGAAAACTTGTTGCTGGACAACAGGCTGCGCTCGGACGACTTGTTGCTGGACAGTTTGCGTGCGGACAACTTGCTGCTGGGCAGGCTGGACACGGACAACTTGGTTCTGGACGGCGGGCTGGGCTCGGTAGACTTGTTGCTGGACAGCGGGCTGTGCATGGTAAACTTGTTTCTGGACAGCGGGCTGCGAGTGGTAAACTTGTGGCTTAACAACAGGCTGCGCCACATAGGCTTGGGCGCGGGCGACGGGGCGGAAATTTTGTTGTACCGTTTGCTGGACAATTGGGCGCTGTTGGTGAACAACGGGCTGCGCTCGGACCACCTGCTGCTGTTGGTAAACGGGTCGAGCTTGAACGACGGGTTGCTGGACAACTGGGCGCTGGACGAAGGTCTGCTGGATTGCTCTGCCTCCTTGTTGTTGGCGCACGCCCAAATTTTGCTGGTAGTTGTTGAATCCTCCGAAAGCGCGGTTGCCCCGACTGACCCCGACGTTCTGTTGCTGGACGGCGGGACGGACATTCTGGACAACGGGTTTGACGTACTGTTGTTGCTGGACGGTGTTGGTTCGCACCACGGGCTGGACAACGGCCACGGGACGGCTGACTTGCTGGTATTGTCTCTGCTGGACGATTGGAGCCACTCGCTGTTGCTGGTAAGTTACTTGCTGGACAACTGGAGCCACCTTTGGTTGCTGGTAAGCCACTCGTTGTTGAACGACTGGAGCCACTCGTTGGTGCTGGACAGGAGCCACGCGCTGTTGCTGATAAACGGTCTGTTGGACGGCGGGCTTCTGGTATTGGACGGCTGCTGGTCGGACATATTGCTGACCTGACCTGACCTGAGTGACCTGAGGGCCTTGGTAGGACTGGAATCCGTAGCTCCTGGAATATCCTCCGCGTCCATAATTAGTTTGCTGGGCCGGGGCGTTGTAGGTCACTCGCTGTTGCTGGACGGCAGGACGATTGTATTGCTGTTGCACTTGGTAAGTTTGAACGGGCGCGCGATATTGTACTTGTTGAGCTGGAGCGCGATATTGGACTTGTTGGGCTGGAGCGCGATATTGGACTTGTTGAGCTGGAGCGCGATATTGGACTTGTTGAGCTGGAGCGCGATATTGGACTTGTTGAGCTGGAGCGCGATACTGGACTTGTTGAACTGGAGCGCGATATTGCACTTGCTGTTGCTGAACGTGGTATTGCGCGGGTTGCTGGACGGCCGTGTAGCTCCGGGCTCCCTGCTGTCTGTTGTAGTAATTGGGCTGGGCGGAGTATCCTACTGCCCCAGAAGCCTGGTTTTGGTAGTAGTAATTGTTGTTGTTATTGTAGGCGCCATGATACTGTCCTCCGGCGGGAGATGCTCCGTAGGAATAAGATCCTCCGTGACCGTGGACGGCTGCCAAGACGAGGAGCAGGAAGAATAGAACCTGGAAATTTATTATTCAGAAAAATTTACACTTCAAAATTTTGACTGGTACAAATAGCAGAGGGAAAATGCAGTATGAATGAATTAGCATGGCAAATTTGTTGAGAATATTTGTCTTAATTCGTCTCACGTTGTCCCTATAGTGAATTTAATTTTGGGAGGTAAGATAAAGTGCAAAATAATATTTTACCAAAAAATGTGAGAATGATCAAATGAATTGGAAATTACCTTAGACATGTTCTGGCTGGCACTTCCAGAGAAGGAGAAATTGAGGACAGAAGGAGAGGAAGACAGAGACTGAGTAGCAGCTGGATGGGCAAACCGGCTTTTTATAAGGCTGGATCGTCGTTGTTAGTGTATGCATATGCATGGACAACATTGTTTTTTTTTTATTCTTGCAAATCTTGTCCTATTCACTATGTTATCGTGTTTGGTCTGAAGTTTCTGTGAGCACAATTTGTGGGTTATACTCGTAACACAAATTGTTTTTTGTTAATATTTGTGCGAAAACTGTTGTTTAACATTATTTTGGGATAGACTTTCCATCTTGTATTCCCTTTCTATTTCTCTCCTCCCTTATTCTCGTCTCCACCTTTTTCTCTCTCTGTCTCTCTCATTTCGCTCTCTTCTATCTTTCTCTATCTCTCTCTCTCTCTCTCTGTCTTTATCGCCTTTCTCCCTCTTTCACTTCCTCTCTTCATTTATGTTTCTCTTCGTTTGTTTTTTTCGCTCTCTCTTCGTCTCTATCATTCTCTCCTCTCTTTGTATCTCCCTCTTATTCTCCTTCTCTCTTCTGTCTCTTTCACGCTGTCGTCTACTCCTGCTATTTCTTCTTTGCCTTGGATTTCTGTCTCTTCTCATCCTCTCTGTCTTTTCTTTCTTTCACTTTCTCTCTCTTCTCCTTCTGTCTGTTAAGTTTACTTTGTTTTTCTTCTCCTTCTATTGATATCTCTGTTTCGATTTTTATCTCCTTCTCTTTAGATTTTTGTCTCGTCTTTCTCTTGATTTTTATCTCCTTATCTTTAGATTTTTCTCTCCTTCTGTTTAGATTTTTGTCTCTTCTCTCTCTCTCTATCTTTGGATTTTGTCTCTTCTCTCTCTCTTGCTTTTGATTTTTATCTATTCTCTCTCTGTCAACTTTTATCTCCTTCTCTTTGGAATTTAATCTCTATTTTTTCGGTTTGGATTTTTATTTCTTCTCTCTTGGGATTTTAATCTCTGCTCTTTCGCTTTGGATTCGTATCTCTTCTTTCTTCCTTTTTATCTCTCTTCATTTTTTTTCTTCTCTCTCTTTATTTAACTTTCCTTCTTATTTTTTCCTCTTCGTCTCATTCTCGCGCTCTCTGTCTATTATTTCTAACTTTCTCCCTCTTTTTTTTTTACTTTGTTTCTCTCCCTCTGTCTCTTTCTTCACCATTGTGTCTCTTCCTCCCTCTCTCTCCCTGGCTCTCTTTCGTTCTGTTTTCTCTCTCTCTCTCCGTTTTTCTATTACTGTTTCTCTCTTTCTCCTTTTTTCTTCCCTTCTCTCTTTTTTTCTTTCTTTTTTTCTCTCGTTCTGATTTACTTTTTCTTTCTCGTTCTTTCCTCGTTACTCTTTCTCTCGTCTCTCATTCTCACTCATTCCTTTTTTTCCACTCGTCATTTTCTATCGCATTTATTCTCGCGCTCCCTTGAGCACTTGATCCGTTCTCTCCCCAGTGTTTATGACCATGTAGTAGATTTAGTGGAACTTAACACTGGATAACCTTTTTTGAAAAAACCAGCTTGACACACAAGTTTGTCAGTGAGCAATTAGTTAAGTTTCAACTAGTTCCAGTATCTCCAGAGATGATTTTTTTCCCATTTCTTGTTTTCCACCCGCTGGTGACATAGAAAAAATGTAATAATTATTATTGCCCAAATTTGAACATGACGCCTTTTATTTTCTGGCAATTTCCCCCCCCCCCCAACATTTCTCACGGGTTCCGTGCATTTGGCTTTCCATATTGGCATAACATGTTTTTGGACATACAAGAAGCTACAAAATTTGTACTGCATTATAGAAAACTACAAATATCAGACCATGCCGGATTTTGGCTGGAATATTTCTGGAATCACAATGTTTTTTGTAATGGCTTGATAAAATGAGAAAACTATGTAGTTTTTTTTAAAGGAATGTGCAATTCGTGGGACGATCCAAACACCAATTTTCTGAAAATTCCAGTATAATACTGGCTAATGGAACCAGGATTTTAATTTATGCATCTTTTTTTTCACGTGTTCACCAAATAAGCAATTATGTCGAGCTCTCCTGTCGCTTGTTTTATAGCTGCTAAATTTGCAATGTATATATGTACATATTTGCTCGCACATATATGTATGTATTGCACATATTTATAATGTAATTGTACACTCAAAAGGAACCGGAATAATTCGCTGGAGAAGATTCGCTGGGGCATTAAAAAAATAATTATGCATTCCTCCTGAATGCAATTCATGTCAGAAGATATAAAAAGACGTCAGCTCCTAAATGTGGACATCATCAGGAAAAAATACCTGCCGGTTATCTGCAGGGTTCATTGCTTTATTGGTTATGGAGAAAGAGGGAAATCTGGGTAAAAGCGTCTAGACCAGTCCATAAACATATTGGCAGTTTTTGACGTTTTTACTGTCCATGTATTCATGTATTGACAGGATCTACAAAAGCCGTAGAAAAGATTTCTTTCCCACGGATTTTATTGGAATCCATTAAGGTGAGACTTTACAAGTTCTGACATAATCTTTGACATTCTCTGTTGCTATGCAGATTGGAAGGATTTTCTAGTTCAGAGTCAATTCACCATTTTTTCTCTTGATTTTGTCATGATATCAAGGTATAGTTGCAAAACCTATCAAAGGGTTTGCATGAAATTCGTTTTTAAGTCGTTTTCTGCCCAGAAATTGTTTTTGCATTTTTTTTACAAATATTTTTTTTAGAAATTTAGAAATACATTTTCTTTAAACATAAGATGTTATTTATGGTGGTATGTACAAATATGTACAGTGCTGTAATTATAGCTGACGATTTTTTAAAAATAATATGCAATAAAAACCACGCGCCAGTGCAATTCCAGCCAATTAAGAGAAATTTTTCAACACATACAGATAAAGCATTGCAACAAATTTGATTCGCTTTTCTCGATTTTTCTACGCCATAATCCGTCCCGGACATTTCTTATCTTGATCTCCAAATTTATGGGAGGGAGACGTGCAGAAAACATCTCCGGGGACGGAATGACACCCATTATTATTATTGGGCATTATTGCAATCGCTTTTATTGACACCAAAAAATGTTCCAGGCAATATTTTTTCCAAAGCCTGGAGAACTGGAATTATTAATTCCAGCTTTCTTTTTTTTTTTAATGTCAATTCTCATTACATGACATTTCTGTGGGTTGACTCAATTTTATTTTTGGGAATTTACGTGGCGACTTGCCATTCATTCTTATATATAAGGCCATTTCGGCCCAGATATGCAGTGGAGTCTCTCTATAACAACTCTGAAGGGAAGGACAAAAAATATTGTTGTAGGGAAAAGTTGCTAAATAGAACATTAAATCTGTGCTTATATATGTACGAATGGCCGAAAAAGTAATGTTATTATAGAGAAATGCTGTTATAAACAGACTTGTTATAGAGAGACTCCACCAGACCGGAGCACTACGTAATCTAGCGTATCTATCGGTCACCATTGGATTTATGGGGTTGCCACGCAAATTTTTTATACGACAGCAAACATTTTGCTCAAGTTCTGGAAAAATTTGTAGAGGTATTTTGTGCATGTCACAATTTCTTGTAGATTTTCATCATTTGCTAGAATGTCGCTTTATTTTGTTTGTCACATTTTTTAAGCTTAAGATTTTAAGGTTTTTTACTATAGATATCTACCACCATTTTTTTTGAATTCGCAATTTTTTAGGCTGTCACAAACTCCTTTTTTCGATTTATTTTTTTGGTTGGCACAACCTTATAAATTCCGTAAATCCAGGACTTTTGTGAAATTTCTAATTTATGGCATGTGCCCAAGGTCGTGGTCATGCGGCGCTTTGTCGTTGCTGTCGCATGGAGATGTCAAATTTGACACTTTCGCCGTTCCTGCTATTTATACTGTTTTTTTTACCAGCTGATGCAGCTCGTAATAATTTATTTTGTTGAGAGAGAAATAAATTTTTCTGCTTGTCATCGCTGCTGTTTTGGTTTTGTACAGTAAAATTTTTATGGCTGGAATTCTTTTACGGAGCTTCTATAATTGGATGCTATATGTCTTCATTAAAATGGGATACTTAAAAGGTTTAGTTGAAACTTCTCTGGAAAAAAAAGGGTTTGTTCCCTCATAATTATCTGTCATTTTCCAAAATATGTGTTACTTCCTCGTGAATGCAGCGGTGCTTTTATTGTGGACTATAAAAATCAATGAAAACCACAACTCCGCTTGTTTGACGGGGAAAAAATCTCCATTATTTTTTTCCATATAATAAGGCAAATTTTTTTTCACAGGGAATAAAAATTGGCATTTTATTGTGGGTTAGGACGGTGTTTTCATAATTGTGACGCTTGTTTAATCCAAGCCATTACTGCTTTGTATGGTAAAAAAAAACATACATCCAGATACAAGAAATATTCTCATCTTCATGCCGTCTCCTTGCACTTTCCCAAAAACCTGTTCTTCCACTTTTTGGTCGCATCTTCCAAACGAAATGAGAAAAATGTTGAGAAAAACCGCTCTGTCCGTTGCCATTATACGCTAAATACGCTCACCTCGAATTCTCCTTCATTTAATCTTCTCCCGCGTGAGCCTTGACAGTTCTCCTGTCACGGATTGAGTTTTCACTTTTAACCGGTTTCCTCCTTATTTATTGGGTTGGTTCCAGCTCTGACAGAAATGCTTTTTTTTGTGGAGATACACAAAATTTGCATACATTTTTTCCAGTTTTAGCAGAATTTTTAGCAGATATTTATGCACTTATTGATGATCCGGGCACGAGCGTGCGGTAAAAAAAAAGGGACGCACAGGAAGAGAAAAAGATTGAATAAAAAGAAGAAAGAGATGAGATCAAAACAAAAAAAGCGTACACGCAAAGAAAACAAGAGATTCATCTAGGAGCTGTAAGAAAAGAAGAAAAAGAAATAGAAAAAGAGGCAAATGAGACGAATAAGAAAAGAGGGAAATATTAATTAAAGTGTACTCTCGCTATAACAACCCTAACTGGAAGGGCAAAAATGGCGGTTACAATCGACTCTCTCTATAACAGTCCCCTGTATAACAGTACTCTCGTTTTAACACCAGCTAAAAATGCTCCCCTCAAAAACTTTCCCTATTTGCTAACATAGAAATGTCTGTTCTCTATAACAGTTTTTCGCTATAACAAGCAAAATTTGATGCTTTATAGGGTGCTGTTATAGCGAGAGTCAACTCGCTGGAAAAGTTGTTGTATGGAACACTTAATATGTACACTACATATAGGAAGGGCTGAAAAATATAAAGGCTAAAATAATAATAAAATAATAATAATATAATAATAATAATAATACAAAATATATAAGGGCTGTTTTGGAGAAAAAGTTGTTATAAAGAGAACTGTTATAAAGAAGTTACATTTTACTGTAAAATCATACAGTGGAGTGTCTCTATAAAAAACCTCTATATGAAAATATTTTCCTTATAATAAGATACTTACGTAGCATTTACACATTATCAACTTGTCCTATATATAACAATATTTCTATAGCACAATTTTTCTGTCACAATTTCCCTCACCCTTGACAGTATAAAACACGTGTTAGAAGTACCTTATAACAACGTTCATTTTTTCAGCGGACAAAATGGTGAAACTAAACACTGCGCTGGAGCCAAATCGTCAAGTCCCAAATATAATTCTGTAATTTGCATTAAAACACATGCAAAACCTATTTAAAACGGGATTTTTGTACTTTAGTATCACTTTGCCCCAAAATCATTCCTGTTCTGTGTAACCACATTTCTCTACAACAACAGTATTCGTCCTTCCCTTGAGTGTAGAGAGACTTTTAGTCTCCCTTATAGAGAGGCTCGCTGTAGACCGCTAGACACAAATTAAATCCACGTCAAGCAGGAGAGAGCAAAACAAGTACAGTCGACTCTCGCTATAACAGCACCTTATAGGGTTATTTACTTTATATATTTATATATAAAGCATCAAATTTGGCTTGTTATAGGGAATAACTGTTATAGAAAACAGACATTTCTATGTTAACAAATGGAGAAAGTTTTTGAGGGGAGAATTTTTTGCCACTGTTATAACGAGAGTACTGTTATACAGGGAACTGTTATAGAGAGAGTCGACTGTACAGTGGACTCTTGCTATAACAACCATGAAAAAAAGAGCAAAATTTGTGGTTGTATGGAAAAGTTTTTATATGGAACATTTAATATGTACACTACATATACGGAAAATAAAGTGGTT
The DNA here is from genome assembly GCA_034698585.1 of Disparrhopalites patrizii. Classification (NCBI taxonomy): domain Eukaryota; kingdom Metazoa; phylum Arthropoda; class Collembola; order Symphypleona; family Sminthuridae; genus Disparrhopalites; species Disparrhopalites patrizii. The sequence continues at coordinate 6,543 of JAQGBT010001508.1, read as the reverse complement.
ATAGAGTAAAGCTGGTTTTAAGGAGAGTTGTAATAGAGAGAGTCCACTGTAAAGAGAGAGGAGAGAGAGAGAGAAAGTATACAAATAAAGAACAATAGAGCTGCTCCGGAACCAGTTAAGTTGTTATGGTAAAAAAAAGATAATTGCATTAGGTAAATGAAATTCCGTCATATAATTTATTTTTATTTTGCTTCTAAATGACGGAATATTAATGGGTTCTGTTTTACCTTGCATCAGTGACCAACACAAGAAAAGGCGGTTAATTAATAGCATACGCAAAGATACTTTTACCTGTTTCAGATTTTCAAATTCTTTAATTAAATTTAGTTCCACCCCAATTTGAACGTCCAGCGTAATTTTCAGGGAAATTATTTAATGTTTATCACATAAATAATAAATACCATTTTATGTCGAATAAATTTTAGTTATACGCTACTATCAATAATTAGGCGTGATTTGGCATCAGTAATAATGTATCATGGGACCTTCATTATTAATTTTACGACCAGAAAATTTGCATTGGACAATACTCCAATGAGTTTAGCATACTGTAAAGAGCTACTTCACCCCAATATGTCTTCTCTATAACAAGCCTCTCTATATAGCATTATTTATCATATAACAAGTGATGTCATTCCTCCGTTGTGTTTATAAGTTCATTGTGAACTTGTTCTAGATAACAATACAGTCGACTCTCACTATAACAGTCCTCTCTATAAAAGCACTCTCGCTATAACAGCAGTCTGGGATCCCCCCGAGAGCTTTATCAAGTAAACGGCTCCTTCTATAAAAGCACTTGCTATAACCGTACTTTGTCTATAACAGCAGGGTTTTCTCTTCCCTATAGACCACATTTCTCTCACTATAACAGCATTTTCTTTCCATAACAGCATTCAAATAAGATCAAATATAGGTATACCCCTTTAAAATTAACTTTTTCTCCATAACAGCACCTCAACTATAAAATATCGCAATTTTATTCTTTTTTCAACAAAAATCCTTCATTTTGAAAAAATTGCATAAATAATGAAATCTATTAAATTATCAATACTATATTTGAAATTGCTGTTAATTAATTAATATTATTATTTTTTTGCTCAGTTTTCTATTACAGCATCTCACTATAAAAGCACAATTTCATGCTCAGATAGGGTGCTGTTATAGTGAGAGTAGACTGTACTTCTATAGCAACATTTCTCTGTAACAATATAATTTTCACCTATCCTTTGACAATAGAATACACATGTTAGACATTCCCTATAACAACATTCATTTTATGAGTGGGCAAAATGGTAAAACTAGGCAACTAGGCACAGTGCAGGAGCCAAATCATCAAGTTTCAAAAATAATTCAAATAATACAAAAGTAATTTGTATTTATGTAACAAGCGAAATTTGATGCTTTATAGGGTGCTGTTATAGCGAGAGTCGACTGTATATCACATGCTAATGCTTATGCAAATGGGATTTTTGTACGTTAGTATAATTTTGCTCCAAAATTAGTCAAGATCTGAGTAACAGCATTTCTATAACAACATTATACGTTCTTCCTTTGAATGTTGTTATAGAGAGACTCCACTGTACACTTGCATAGACAAGGATATTGGGATGTCAAAAGAGCTGCCAAAGTCGAGTGGGCCGGTGCTTATCACAGCCACACGTGACTTGAGCATGGATTTTGTAGATTTTTCCCAGAATACCATGGGACATGCTGCACAAATTCAGGATGATTATCTCCGGTACTGGCTGAACGATGGCAAGGACATCTTTTGGGCTCATGGACTCATCCCACACAGAAAATGCGATGATACATATACCTACAGCGGGGTCTCTACATAACAACCGTGAAGGGAAGGGCTATTGTTACAGGAATATTGTTACAGGGAAAAGTTGTTATATCGAACATTAAAATAAAATATGTAGCTTATGTGTACGATGGGCGTAAAAAATAATGTTGTTATAGAGACAGGTTGTTATAAAGAGATTTGTTATAGAGAGACTCCACTGTATAGGTATTAGGTATGTATACGTACGTGATTATAGGTATATGCACTTTATTACGATAGCTATATGTATATGTGTATATGTATGTATATGTATCGTTTTGTATTGCAAGCAATTGTTTGAATGCAAAATTACAGCTTTCACACTTTCCGATACATATGAGTTAAACAATATGCAGCCGACTCTATATAACGGACTCTCTTATAACGGCTGTCTCTATAACCGTGGGATATGTTACAAATTGTTAACATAAAAATGTCTACCTTCGACAATTCTACATATACAGTGGAGTCTCTATACAACAACCCTAAAGGAAAAGACAAAAATTATTGTTCCAGGGAAATTTTGCTAAAACAGAATATTAAATATGCACCTTACATGTACGAAGAGCTGGAAAAATAATGTTGTTACAGAGAAATGTTGTTATGAAGAGACTTGTTATATAGAGACTCTACTGTTCATAATGGCTTTTTGGTTTAACTGTGAAAATTTGCGGTTTTACGGAGACCGTTATACATATAAAGAGTCGGATGTACCTTCAGCAAAAACATTTGATCCGTTTAATAAATTTTTTACCCAATAAAATCGAATTGATTCCAAATCCGGCAGATTTGCCAAATCCAACATTTGGGGAGAGAAACTTTCCTTGACGGAAAATCGGTTCAGGATTTTTAGCCGTCGGACGCCTTTAAAATAAAATAAGTTTTAACTACTGAAGTATGACAAAAAATAAATTAAAATATTTATGTGTAATTATTCGGAGTCATTGGGACCTTATTGGGAGTGGAACACAAAATAAAGCCAATATACCCGGCATATGTCGGTATGGGAAATTTTTGCTGACGAAACAGGCCAAGTCTCGCACTTGGCATTCTTGCTCCTTTGCATGGGATATTGTGAGCTGCCACAAGGATTTCAAGGCCAAATTGGAGGTCCAATCGTCCGATCTAAATTCCCAGGCTTTAGCCGACGGAAATAGATCCAGTATGCTTTGAGTCATAAAATTTGAATTTGCTTCCGAAAATCCGGCGTCCAGCCTCCCAAAACTCACCGCTTGGACCAAGGGAAAGCACATAGGATCTCCTGGATTCCTCTCCAGGATTTCCGCAACTGTCTCCAAGCTGACCTTGGCCAAGATCAACCGTCGCACATTTGGGGTTTGTCTCAGAATGGCCTGAGCCGTTCCAACGTTGAGGCTGCACTCCATTTTGAGACTTACGAGATGGTCAAAACACGGGAATTCCGTTGGAGGCTTTACCGAAGTGAAATCACAGGGGAAATATCCCTGAATTTGTAATTCCTCCACAGTAAATTTAATCTTCGAAACAAATTTGAGCAACCCGGGGACAGTTAAAAAGCGACCACCAAGCTCAAATTTCTTGATGGGCGGCACCTTCGAATCCGGAAGACGACATATGAGCTCCGAAAAATCCTGTACATTTCCAAATAGTACCAGCGTTTCCAATTGTGGTAAATTTACCGGTACGTTCATAGAAAAAGTTTCATTTGCCAAATCTTTGATATAGTTCAGGCCAAATAATTCGACCCTGCACTCGGTGAGTGTGAACATCTTTAAGCGGGGCAAGTCAATACTGACAGGCAGGGAAAGCTCCTCATTGAATGATTCATCATTTTCCATCATGTCAATACTGAGATCCAGTAAATTTGGCAGATTGAATATTTGCTGCAGCTCGTAGGCGGTACGCCAAGATACGCTGATCAGTGTTAGTTGTGTTAGTGTGTGGCTGGACTGTGCCAGGAGATAGTTAGGGAGTCCGCCGTGAAGCCCGCAGTAACCGTCAGAACTCAAATTTTGATTGATGCGTAGTCGCCTGACGCAAATTTGGGAGTTGAAATACCACAAATTTGCTAGGTACTGTCTCATTTCGTCTATGGACTCCAGGTCTAAATTAAGCTGCACATCCTGGAGTAAGAGTCCGTCCATTCCTGATTTTGACCCTGCTTTCACCAGGTAATAAAATTCGGCCAGGAAATTTGAATTTACTGTGGAAATAACCCGATTGGAAAGGAGGCGATTGGAGCTGCTGAGCCAATCCTGGCAAACTGTCCTCGCATTTTTCAAGTTATGGAAGTCCAAGTTTTTCAGTATTTCATCTAAAATCTATGTTTGGTAAAATTTGTAAACAATCCATATAATATTAAATTTTCATTAAAATCTGACAAATTTTCTTGAACAAAGAATATTTTTTATTCTAGAAGTACATATTTGATGCAGAATTCTTATGTTTATATGCTACATACCTATGTACAGTGGAGTTTCTTTATAACAACATTTCTCTGTAACAACATTATTTTTATAACCCTTCGCACATGCAAAGTGCATATTTAATGTTCTATATAACAACTTCTCCCATTCACAATATGTTTCGCCCTTCCCTTCAGAGTTGTTATATAGAGACTCAACTGTATAAAGTACAATAGAAATTTCTTCCAAATCCTTTGCTTTTAAATTGGCAACCTGCAATTTTGTGTTAAAACATTGGCGACAAAATTTGGAACTGTAAATTTTCTTAAAATTTACGACCATTTAAAATACTTAAACTACACCTAAAGCTAAATTGCTTTGCCTAGAATGTATAAAGCGAGAATTGTTCAACAGTCACTTACTTCCGGTGGGAGATCAGCAAAACAAATTTGCTGCCTTGGCACGCCTTCCATCGTCAAATTTGTCTGAATTATTAAAATGTGGAAACGAATAGTGATCAAAAAGGAAGTAAAGCTTGATGGGCACAGCCAAAAAATTTGTAATTGCTGTTATCCCTCCGAAACAAAGTGATTGTCCTTGGATGCTCTGCTATGCCCTCAAAAAGACTAATTTCGTATTGTTGTTGAATCACCACCATCCGATTTGCTGATACAAGAGCAATGTACGACCAGCTAACGTTTGTTTGTTGTCAAGTTGTTTTTTACACAATTACGACGCACAGGAGCTTTTACACGAGTAAAATTTACGCAGTACGCGTGATACACTAAAGACAATATACGCTGTATCCAAAAGTGCACTGAGAATGCAATTGTACCCTGGTAACCTTGAATAACAATAGCCACATTTTAATATGTATATCACGCAAATATGTATCATACAAATTTATCAACAAACATGTGTACATAAAAATGTGTGTATTTATATTTTTTGTCTAGCCACCGTCTGCAATTCCGTTTATTACCAACATACTCAGACGTTTAATCACGCCGCCATCAAGCACTATGACGTTGCTCAAAATGTCCTTCAGATAATATAATTTAACCATAGTTTAAATCTCCTGCCAATGGGCAAGCTTTTGCATAATCATAAGTCATAAATATTAGTTTATGTATATAGGTCACCAAATTTGCCATGAAACACTTTGGGCTATTTCTGATTTAAGCCTCTATAATCAGAAATTTAATTACACTGGATTTAAGAGAAAACATATTATGGCACGGCTGCTATGTTTATATGATCACATAATAATTTAAGTTTATACAAAAACACAAACAAGCTGTTTACAACGTTTGCTCCGGTTGAAATTGTCAACTGCAAGTAGCTTGATTGGTTGGTTTATGCAAAAATTTGCACCGACGTTCAGTGGTTTAGTTAATATCTTTCTTCCATCAGCCTATTATAGTAAGTGGAATGAAGGCTAAATTATGTATATATACGCAAATGTTTTGGTTATTACGGCGCAGTAGCAAAGTCCGATAGTGAATCTATGACTAAATCTAGTGGAAAAATTTGTTCTCGAAAGCAAATGCATTTGCGGACACAAAAAATTTACTTTTATGAAAATTAATGCAATTATTTAATATATTGGAACTTCGTGAATTCCTTATTAACATATTCATTTATATACAGTGGAGTCTCGTTATTATAGCACCCAGCTATAAACCAGAAATGTTGCTGTAATAATGAATTTTTTGGCTAATGCTGTTATAAAAAAACAAATTGAACATGCTTCTGTAAACCAGCGGCGTAAATTTCCTTAGGCTATAACGAATTTGTTAACTTTAAGCGGTTAAAGAGACTCCTCAGTAATATATAAGTTACGGTTTAAAAGCATCTGCTTGTAAATACGTATAAATTATTAAAACTAAAGGCGTCGTCGCGCCGTGAGAAGCAAATCAACGACGCGGAGTAGAGAAAAATTTATGAATATCAACGCCGACGCCCGTTCCATGTAGGAAAACATCCCGCAACGGAGACCCGTCAAGCGAACGGAATGCGCCGTGGCGTTCGCCCATTTGTTCGTTCTCGCATCCAAGCACTGACTCGCCAGCATGGAAATACTCCCTTGGTACTCCAAGGATTTGATGGGGAAGAGGAAGGCCTTGTCAAACGCCAAACAGTACATGGTAGTGCAGAGAGCGCCAATGGCGAGGAACACCATGCCGATGGCGGGCGTCTCCTCCATCACAACAATCCCGATGAAATTACTCAGGATGACCAAGTACAGGAAGAACATCTGCGTGAATATGAAATGTATATGATGTGATCGTGCAACTAATACACAGGAATAAATGACGTATTTATTGGGGCACT
>JAQGBT010001507.1:0-31364 GCA_034698585.1 Disparrhopalites patrizii | reverse complement strand
TTCAATTCTTAACTTATTTCTCGCCACTTTATATTCATTCCATGATTGAGGTTGATTTTGGTATTTACGCCATGCCTTGCGTTTTTCTTTCATCAGCACGAGTATACTTTTGGGACAGTAATTATCTCTTCTCGATACGTATAAACACGGTACATATTGCTGCTCACATTGGTTCAACAACATTTTAAATTTATCCCACATTGTTTCCACACTGCCGTCACAGAACGAATGGAGGTCAACACTTCGTAGCATTTCTCTCATTTGTGTGTAATCAGTATTATTATACAATTTTACTTTTCGCCGTTCGACTTTGTGTACACTAACTGGACATGTCTCAGCAAAAATAGTGACATGGTCACTTTTACCGAGGGGTATATGTAATGTTGCTACATGGTTCACAAATACCCGTAATATTATAGGTATGCCAAAAACACCAAAAGCTGTCTTGTCTCCCTCCATATTCCCTTCTCCCTCCCAGTGTACGGTTACGACCAGGGCAACAAAGAAAATTAGGATATTATGCAAAGAATGTAACTATATCTGGTGGTACTTAAGGCAGATGTAGTAGGAGGGACATCACATTGCGGGAGATCATAATTTTTTTCTGAACAAAAGCGAATTCCAATGAGTTCGATTTCACCTATACCTACATGTGGATGTGCCTTTCTTTGACTAACAAATGAATAATTTATAACCAAAATCCACCTCACAGGGTGAGACACTTTCCCGTGGAGTTGACGGTTCCTTCTCCGGACATATTTGAGACTAATGTAAACAGGAGTTATGTACTATAATGATATTACCCGCCCCCACAAATAGTGTCTATATAACGCAATGTTACATGGAAGGCAGCTGCAGGAAGAGGGAAGGAAAGTAGTAGTGTCAGAGAAGGGCTTAGGAAACTCCTTTTACTTCCCGTATAAATGTGCAGTCTGCTTGTTTCATGTACTACAATGGGGATTAGTGAGGAAAGGGAAAACTACTAACAACTTTGGGCCTTCAGTGGAATTTTTTTTTCAAGGATAAAAATGCAGGTAGATACACATATAGCAAAGCTCCCTGATAAGGATCACATCTTGAACGCTCTTCAAAAGAACCCGGGGAAAGTAAGACGGTCATAGTGAGGCATCATTCTTCCAAAAAATGTGTGATGTCGTCCCTGGATCTCCCTTGTTACGATGTAGGAATACAACTTCGTTAAAAATAAAATTTAGAAAAGCATCCCAGTCATTTTCATAACTTTTTATTGTACAATTGATTGATTATTATTACAATTGATTATTATTGTCATGTACGTACACATTTGTTTTCATTTTAATACTAAATATCCAGAGGATGATTTTCTCACAAATAAAAGGAGCCTAATCTCTTCGGTGTCACCGGTAAACAATTTATGAAACAATATCCCGTTTGAAAGCCGAAACTCCCCGCTTTTCGAATTGGTATATCCTTTTATAGGCTTCCAAGGACTTGATTTGACAAGAGATTAAATGGTGAATCAGACAAAAGTACCCACAAAAAAAAAATTTCTGGGAGAGAAACAAGATAGTAATTTTTATAATAATTGGAATTGTGACAAAAGTGAAGGGAAATTGGGTAGAGAAAGTAGGACTAGCCATAAATTTTGGCCCTAAAAAAGTTCATGTGCAGTTGCAGGTGTACACACATGCATAGTCCTGACAAACATGAGAATGGATGCACATAGAAGAAAGGAGAGAATGTATGTGTGGACAAGAGCTAAAATATTATTGAGCCTCTGGGAGTCGTAAAACTGGGGAAAGTCACCCAAGAGACTTAAAAAAAACTGCATAGAGCTTGCGTTTATTTTTGCATAGGGAAAATTACATAATTTCGTACCTGCACTGATGCATTCGACAGTAAAAAAAAAAACAGACGAAGGACGTGAGGGAAAGTTTATTTTTGTTTGTGTTAGGAGTTATGAATGTGTGCATTATATTATGTTTAAGTCAAACAACAAGGATTTATGACCTTCTAACTCGGTAGATCCATCCCAATTTACCTTCAATGGATCAAATACTTCTCTTGGATGATGTACAGCAACGAGGTCCTCACTGTGGTCCAATGGGAAGGAATTCAATCTATTGGTAAGGACCTTTTTTCTCCTCCCAGTCAATTTTGACGTCATAAATATTAGTTTTAATAATAATAAAAAAATACTGCTGAACAAAAAACTTATTTTTTACCTGTAATTGCTACAATGAACATATTCTGTTTTGACACTAGACTGTGATGGAAAGGGCGGGTTGTTTTCCGCTCCGAGCGTGACCAGAGGCAATTGGTCATCTCCGTTACCCTGTGTACACAATGGAGATCAAGTGATTGCTAATTTGGGCTTTGAAAGGCACAACTTAACCCGGGACATTTTGGCCATTGCCTTCATGTGGCTGGGACTTCATTGCCTCGGACTTATTTGCATTTGTTTGCGCGGGAGGAGGAAATTCTCATCTTCTTCTGTTGATATTTCCGCTACCATTAGCTCTACCACGACTCTGACTGCTACCACTGCCAAGGCTGGAGGATCATCAGTGGGGAGAAACAAGCCGGGCATTTCACATCGTTTCCTGTAAATGGCACGCAAAGGCTTCCAAAAAAAAAAATTTTGGTCCTTGTACTCCAGTAGTTGTGTAATGTGGCGGAGCTTAGCAAGTATGTATTCATGGGTTGAAGATATAAGTTTTATAATGTACAGTAATATAGAGAAGAGGTACAAGTATCATCCTTTTTTCCCCTTTGCTTCCATCCCTTTTTGTTTCGTGAAAGTCTTTTAGGGGGAAAAGAGAATCAAGTTATTTCTTTCGCTATAATTATCATTGCCATCATCAAACCTTCCCTTCCTTCTAGTGTTTTCCCCTTTCGTGTCTTGTTCTTTTTTGTACGTGTGATATTCCTCCCAATTTCTTTGCAACTTTTTTGTTGTGGTTTCTTACGTGTTTTCCTTCGCATGAATTTCTCTCTGTATATTTTTCATCATTATTTCTCTTCCTCTTTTTTCTACGTCATCTTTTTTTTTCTCTCTCTCTCCCTGCATTCTACTGCATCTCTCTATCAAATTTTTCCTTCAATTCTCACTGTATCAAATTTTTCCTGCATTTCTCTCTCTGTCCAATTTTCCCTGCATTTCTCTCTCTGTCCAATTTTCCCTTTATTTCTCTCTCTGTCCAATTTTCCCTTTATTTCTCTCTTCGTCAATTTTTATTTTATTTTCCTTTCTATGCCATTCTCCGTTATTTCTTTCTCTCTTTCTTTGTATTTTTTTCTTTATTTCTCTCTCTGTATTTTTTCTTTTATTTCTATCTCTTTGTATTTTTGCTTGTATTTCTCTCTGTTTGCCATTTTTCCTTGGTTTCCCCCTCTCAGTTAAATTATCCTTCATTTCTCTCTCTCTCTCTCTTCGTCAATTCTTTATTCATTTCTCTCTTCGTATTTGCTCCTTTATGTGTTTCTTTGCATTTTCTCCTTCAGTGCTCTCTTTGAATTTTCTCCTTAATTTGTTTCTTCGCATTTTCTTTAGTTCTCTCTTTGCATTTTTCCTTGGTCTCTTTGCTTTTCTCCTGCAGCTACCTCTTATACTTACTAGTGTAATTACTATTTCACTTCTCTATCTCTCCGCTTCCTCTCCCTCATTATAATTCCTCCCTGTCACGTTATTTGTCTCCAAGTATCCCTCTCTTCCGGCCAGCCCCTTAAATGTCTCTTTCTTTCGGAGTCAGAGAAAGCTTGGTGTTTCCCGGTCCCGTATCATTTCGTCAGTCACGATCCTCTCCCCTCCATCGACGAGTATGAGAGGTGGTGGATTTTAACTCTTGATCATTCTCCACATGTACATAGAATGCTAGCATGTACCATCACCATCTCCCGGAGGGAAATTAGGTGGAGCGTTATCGTAAAGTCTAAATGACTCTGACCAAATTTCTTTCCCTTCTCCTCCAACACGAAGGCCACGTCCTCCACATACACGTCGTTGCCTCTGAAGGAAAGGAAGAAATAATCACTGTGGGCAAGGGCATAGTAAACCACCCGTATTTATTCCCCATTAAAAAGCTTCTACCCCCAGCCAATGGCAATGTGGATGGATTATGCCCGGTATTGTTGCTCATGGCCTACCGTGATTCTTTTACAGGGTTATCAGAATTTTTTTCTCTGTTCTTCCGTATATACCAAGGGAAAGTTATTGGGGGAAAAGTGTTGAGTTTTTCCAGTTATCGTTGGCAGCTCCCAATTGGTCTGTGCCTGTGGGTTATTATACAGCTGGTCCTTAATTCCAACGTTGTTGCCTTTAGCCCCGCTTTGACCATCGTGTATTGTGATGACTGTAATCATTTTTAGGGCGAAACCCATGTCAATTTAGTAGGCATCTATGCCTGTATTTTCCTTCGAGTAACAATTTTATAGTGGCAGTCAGCCCTTTCAGAAACGTTGATTTTCCCCTCAAAGTTTATTATGACGTCTCCAAAGAATTATACTTGGCAAACAATCCACAATTACAGTCACTGAAAGTATTAGTTCTTTGTTGTAACTACTAAGGCAGTTTAGCATTGACGTTAGTCACAGTCAATCTTTAAAAGATTTAGAAAAAAGCCTATTGAATTATATATGTTTAAGACTTTGTAATCGTTTTGAATTGAGCCAAATGAGTGTTTTGACAGACTTATTATACTTGTAAATCTTTCCGTGCTCACGCCGATGCTTCCAGTGCTTGGGCTCTCGAAAAAATTCCTGAAGCCCTTGCTTTGCATATTTCTCTGCTCTCCAGCATATTTGATAAGGATTGACACAAGTAGCTCTTGAGCCCCGAATAGAGAAATTATCCTCCATAAAGGTTGAATAACCTGGGTGGAGGTATTTTAGGGTTCCTATACACATCTTTCATTGTCATTCTCCGTGCCGCCCCTTTATGTTTATTAATGGGGATTCCGTATAAATGAATTGTGACAAGTGTGCGGGATGAGTATCTCACAATAAGGTGACTGATTCAGTAGTCATATAATATCTACTGGTTAATGTCTTCCGTATATATATATATTATGTAGTTTTAATGTATGAAACGAATCTGTACGATTTATTTTGTAATATTATTAACGCAAAGATACTTGTGACGTCATTAATAGGAGTAAATGATACATTTAGAAATCCCTGGTGAAAGTACGCCTTCCTTTATTTTTCATTTTCATTTCAAGAAATGGCGCATTCTCTTTCTCTTTTTGTTGCCAAGAATGGAAATCTATTTATTGCCCTGAGAAACCCAACGTGAAAAGGCGCTTGCTCAAGCAACTTCCATAATAATTACAAATTTACCTAATTTCTGATCACTGATGATAAAGCCCTTTGAAGAGGAGTTAAAGAAGGCATGTATGTCTACCACTTCTATTCCTTTCTTGAAATTCTTCAAAATATAATAATCTATTATTAAAAGCATATTCTACACGCAGGAATGGTCACTGATATACGGATATGAGCTCATCATTATTATTTTTATTATGAAAGCAATTATGTGCTAAATCAGGTATTCCAAAACGATTTTTAGTGCTAAATAGTATCATTAACTTTTTTTCGGGAGACGATCTGTGTGCTCATAACAGGGCTCCCACATCAAATGACGAGTATTTCAAGTGTACAGATGAAAGCCTTATGGAATTTCACCCAGCAATACAGAGCAGTAGGCATGGAGTCAAGAGGCTTTTTATCTGGAGGAGAATCATTGAAAAGGTAAACTCCGGGGAAATTTTTTGGACCCTTCAAGTGCTTACAAATTATACAGTCTCAAACCGTATTTTTTGGGCTATGAAACAAATATTCGGAATGGTATTATATAATATATAGATTATGTAAGTATTGAAGTAACCTGCGTAGCTACAGGAAGCATTGGTGGCTGTAATACTTTGTAGTAGCAAATGTCGAGTGTGACTTGTTTATTGCGGTCTAAACGGGGAAGGAAATATCAGTGGCGGAAGGAGATTTCATTAGGGAATAATTTAGCTATGCTCAAGAGGATTATAGTACCGTGGACTTAATGGCTCTTTTTCGACCATGTAACAAGCAATATGCTCTCACATGTAATGATATCAGCTCCACGTGCTCTTTGTATGTCGTACTCCTCTCCAAATATTGTGTTAAGGAAAGCAATACGATGGGAATTTGGTAATTTCACCCTTTTGCCAACGGTAATAAGCAATGGAAAGATGTATATACCTATAGCATGTTGTTAGATGGGACCAAAAATAATTTCGTGGGGAGGGAACTACTTGCAACTATTGCATGGGGAATATCATTTTCCCTGTATTTCCCTACTAAACAAGGAATAATGTGACATTAATGATCTTCAACAGTGTGCTCCCCCCCTTGTCTCAAATGTTCATCTATCCATTTTTATTTTGCTGTCTTATATATTTGCTAAAATAGTCAATTTTCATAATCAGAAACTTCGTCTTCATTCCCAGGCCAGCTGCGAGGGTAAATCCCATATGCGTTTATGTTTCATTCAATTTAATTAAAGATGACTTTCAAGACATGAATACACTCCGACATATGTTTGTTTTTTGTTTTTTTTTATTGTCAGCACACAAAATTTTCTGATTTATAAAACAATTTTATTTTCTCGAGTGCAAAGAGACGCACGCGATGTTCATTTAATTAGGATGTTTTCAGGGAATTCTTCAAAAAGATTCTTCTTATTCAGAAAAATGTATTTAAAATGAATTTATGGTTATATATTTCTCGGGGTAAAATTGTTACTCAGTTCATATGTATTGTATAAACGACTGACAATGTGACGGATAAATATGCATTCTGCACTGTTAATTTGAGGTGGCTTACATCCTGTTTTTCATTTTGTGTACAGATATCTTGGCACAAAACAAGCAGTTATAAAACAGATTAATTTAGAATAGCATATTATCTCCACAGAATGACTCGGTTTCTATTTTCCCCTGTGTGCAGAACAATTATTGCTACAAATGCTGGAGACAGACGATAAAATCATGTTATTTCTACAAACCAGTGATTCTGTAAATCTGCCAGTGCAAACATTAATAAAGTGACGAGGGATTGCAAGTACAATGGGAACGCCAGTGCACACGTTGCGTGTGGCTACAAACCTTGTCAATTGTTTTGGGAGAAAATGCAAACAGTTTGGAGGAGAAAGTTGTACGGTTTTCCTCTCCCAAGCCGAGGACCATTCGCCTGAGAAATCCCCTCCTTTCTATTCTATAATCGCAGACAATGCGGCACGAATACGACTTTCAAGCCTATGAACCTGAGAAAGTTCACCACAAAAACGATTCTCCCTCACTTTTCTCCCCATTGAATTTCTTGTTGAACTTCATTCGTGTGACTAAAATAGCTAGCTTGAGTGGTTTAACCAGAGGATTTTCATGACATTGAGGCAGATTCAGTGGGAAAGAGAGAGAAAGAGAGAGGAACGTCCGAAAAGTTTAGGATACCATACTAATACAAAAGGACGAAGAAGCATGTTCGTAAACACCATGGAGATCTCTCTGAGGGCTTTGACAGGAAACTAGGGTTTCCCAAACTTTGCACTTGTATACTTGGACAAGTTCATCATGAAAATTGAATGAGTGTATGAATATAAAGGAACCTTTTTAGTGTTTATTTCTCTGGTCATATACCTATAAGCTATATGAATGAATCTTCAGGGACTTCCAAGATTAAAAGCCTATTCATGATTCAAGATTGTTTCTGGAGCAAAATCGCAATACAATATCATCATTGTTTATTAGATCCCCTCCGAATTTTCACTCGGAAGAATATTATTCTTTGGGGGGGGGCATGAAGCTACCATGAAGGAGCTAGTTATGAATGAAAATTGCTATTACTAATTTCTCACCACATTTGTAAGGTCATCTTTGAGGCTTTTTTCCACCAAATTATGTCGTTTTCACCAAAATCATGCCTTTTTTGATCACCAAATTATTAAAGTTCACAAGGCCAACCTAGGTACTAGATCGTGATTTCTTCCTTACATTATTATCAACTTTTCCCAATTAACGAAAATGAAAAGTCGGGAAGAGTCCAATTCTTTTGGTTTCAATTTAAACGTTTCACACGTGCTTCGCCAAAAGGAGGATCGCGCCATCTCTGATTCGAAATTCTTACGATGAGTAGGCGGAACAATGGTTGGAATGCACTCTCTGTCATCGTTTACAGCGTTTGACTCGAAATAAAATGGCTGGAAATAAACTAATATAATCTGGGCGTAATGAGGATTATTTTAATCGCTAATTTATCAGTTATATATGTACCTACGTAGGTAAATGACTTTCATACATTTTTCATTGTACTCAATACGTTTCACTACATTTCCTCCAATTCCTTGTCACTGTGGACGCCACTGTTGGCCTTCCGATAGCGCTTCTTCACCTTATCGGATTTCCGTTTGAAGTAGCACAGAGACATGAGGATGCACAGGAGGAGGACGCCCAGGACTGCCCCCACGGAGGAAATGCAGATGATGAGGGCTTGGTAATCCGAATGTCCACCGCTGTCCCCGGCCTTTGATTCTACGTCCGGCATCCGAATGGCTGCCAGTGTCTGTCCCGGAGTAGCTGATGTCCGGAAATATTTCAGTATCTACATGTAAATGATGTGGTTTAATTTAAGCTCGATCCATTTACGGGCACGGATTAATTCTGGACTTTTCTTGTAACAGTAACGAGAAAGAATTTACCCGAGCATTCTTCCCTTGAAGAGGACGGAAATTATCCACCAACGGTTTGTTGTCTGCCGTGCGCACTTGTCGGAATGCATTTAACTATGCATTTGTTGTTAAAAATATTAATGTAAACACAATTTTAGAAGTTAATACAGAGAAGTAGGACAACTTTTGGGGATAAGCTCTTCTACAGGCCATCATGATTGGTTTTAAAAATCAGCATTTTTCCCCAACTTGTTTCCCAGTTTTTTCTCATGATTATAGATTCATAATATGGGGAGGACTTGTTGAAAAATGCGGGGAAATATATATACATATGGATGTATGTATAGGTGTAAGAAAATATATATGTGTACCTGTTTTAAAGAAATGGGCATAGGGGGCACCATGACATTCCAAAGAACCACTTCCTCACATCCGGGCGTTGTAAGTGATCCTTCGTATTGAATGAATTGAATTTCACTGAACAGACTTTGGTAAATAAAATCGGACAGGACCAAGCCGGAGCCTTGGGCTTCTCCATGATACGCAGCGACATCTGGCAAAAGACGGACAATCGGATCCAATGCTAAATTGTCCTCCTCAGATAACTGTATTACATACACACCCAAAGAATATACAAAAAAGCCAACTTATAATTGTTGGTAGTAACATGGAGAGGAATTTGATATAAATTTGTTTGTTTTTGTACTTCAAAGAAAATTCCAATAACGGCTAGAGCTCCAGTTTCCTTGGAATGAATAGCTTCTTTGATGTCTTTGAAATTACTGGAATAGTGAACTAAATGTGCTTCCAATGGGTATTGCTCCGATCTACGTTATTCCATGAAAGGATATAAAAATATATTTTGGTCAAGCATTGGCTGTAAGTAATAGTTTCTTCTATATACATATGTATTTATGGGTATACCTAGATATTTATTACTAGGTACGTGTAATATTTATTTCAATAGATAAAAAACTGCGAAACATTGCTTTCACTAATTTTCTAGTACTTCCAACGAATTAAGAAAAAAATACATTGATTTTCTAGACAAGATAAACTATCGCAAACCAGTTTTACTGTAACGAAATTTTCAAAGCACATGTACGAAAATTTAAATGCTTAACTAATTCGTAGGGAAATTGAGAAAAATTGACCGCACCTCTCACCTCCTAAGACATGTTCGGATCCATTGTTATACCCGGAACCCCAATGGAAATGAATCTGTAGGAAGTGATATACTTCACCCAGCAGTGATCCGTACAAGAATGTTGTGTTCAGTTCCTGTTCGGCAGTTAATTTGGCGTACACTGTGAGAAACATGTTGTAGATTCTAATTCAATGTAATTCAATCTGGTTTGATTTTTAATAAGGCGTTTCCTGCATACATTCATACAATTTTTAATAATAAAAGAAATCAAATAATAAACGATTTGTTCATGAATTAGATTAATTATTTCTGGCTAATTAATGGCTGATTAACACATCAACTTAAATGAATTACTAAAAATGCATTTACCAGTATGACCATTATTTTTTAGGACAAAGCCCTGCTTCCTGAAGTATCCATTGCTCTCAAACAATTCTCGCTTCTCCCCCTTCAAAAAGTCGGAGTAGACATATTGCAATTGGATGGGGGACTGCTTTAACCCGTCTTTGCACAATCCTCCCCAACTTTTGGGCCCACACTTGAGTTTGTCGTAACAAAAATCTGAAATTAAATATATAATCATTAATCGTAATTAAAGGGCTTACTAGCAATTGGTCGCGGAATTAGCCCGTATAAAGTATAATGTAATACCATGGTGGGCAGTGTCGCCCCCCGCCGAGCACATCAGCAGTATCCAAATGACAACAAGGCGCTGAGGAAGACCCATTATTATCTTGATGCACTTCCGGTGACGGGAATCAATTCAGAAAAATGCTCTATTGTCCAATTTAAACTAGTAACAATTTTAAATCCAATAAGAATCCAAACCACGGAAACCTATAAATGTCTCAGAGGTTTCACTCCGGAAAACTATTAGAATCAAATTGTTCACGAGGATCGGCTTTATTAGGCCAAGCTCTAACACAGGAAAGCCTCATTACCCTCTGGTCCCAGCCATGATATAGGACACTAGGAAACTTGAGATTGTCGGCAACTTAAGTATCACAGGATTTAGTTTCGTAATAAATTTTAATTTTTCCTATTTAAGAATCAAAAAAATTGTTTAAAAAAATCAAATCTATATACAATGAGATTCTTAAATCCCCAGAGTCTGTGTACACTTTCAGGGAATGTGTCGGTGTGAGGTGGAATTGAACCATTGTTCTGAAATTCTGAACAAAAATATTCTCCCTCTCTCTCTGTCTCTCTCTTTCAGTTATCTTTATGACATAGTTCTTGTATAAAAATGAGAGTGTCGTCTCATACGTATGTATATAGGTACATGTAATAATAAAGAAGAATAAATAATTCCCATGCTCTCACCCACCAGAATTTTAACTGAGCAAAGTAACTGGAAAGTGGCGATAAGAGGATAATCATCTGAGCAGGTACTTAAACCATCCTCTGCTCCTGTCTCACACAGGTGTTCTAAAATAACTAAATAACCCACTGCACCGAATTCCTAATCACATGTTGCATGCATAAGTATCTGTACCCAAACCTTTCCAAGCAGTCCAGGACAAACTCCAAAACCTCGTGTATACTTTTTGTTATTTGAATCTACTCACGTTACACTTGTTTATACGGACGAGTCTCGTCCTTTTTTAAAAAAATACATGTTTTTCTCGACACCTGTCAGTGCCAATTCCTGTAACCGACTGAGCAAAAATTGTGTAAATGCCTCTCTTCATTAAGATTTCTTCCCCTCGTGGAGATTCATGGCATTGTGGATATTCCATCACACGCATTATTATTCCAAACACTATATTAGCTGATGAGTTTTTTTTAAATAAACGTTTCCCTATATAGTAGTGCGTAACCAGACACCAGGGTAGCATAATAAAGAGGATTCCGATGCAGACAAGGCTGACAGGAGAGGGGGAAAAGGCAGGCTATGGTTAAGATAAATAATTATGCAGGATCTGTCCTGACGCTGTGGAAGCGTTCAAAACACTCGAGGAACCAGTCGTGAGTCGTGACTGTGCAATGATGCAGATTTTTTTTTATTATTATGATCATCCTGCGCTTTAAATTGAGATCAAGCAAATAGTGTAGAAGGCTTGCGGGAACACTTGAAGCCATGGGTTTATACTCCTACGTCATGTTGTTTTTTTTTCATTCATAAATACACACAAGTGACACAAGAAGAAATGTAAATAAAATTTACGCCTGATATTACAATGATAGTTGCCAAATGATAGTTGTCAACAAAAAATTATTTTCCTAGTATACAAAAATCGATATTACAATAGTAAAATACCCGTACATATATGAATGTGTATGTGAGAATTGAAAAATTTGCGTAACATTGTGTACTAATGTACTCACCAAGAATAGCTTAACTGAACTAGTTACTAGTATGCATAACAGTGGTGGCTTGCAAACGACGTTTTGAATACAAACTACTTCCCAATGACAAACGTTTTTTGGTTTAAGCGATTAAATGATGAATAACTAATTAAAATACTGCCCAATTACTTGGTTGGCAAAGAAAGGGAGGGTTTGTGATTTTAGGTATATTTAATTTATTTAATCCTTTTCTAATCCTGCACATCGACATTGAAATATATGCATGAAATACATTGAAAATTGAAAGAGATTTTTGAAAATAAAAGCCAGTATTGGTGAATTTAGTTTCACATCTATATACACATATTGTACAATTTGAATTTTGATCAAAGCTAAAAAACCGCTGGGAACCCATTTTTCCGATGAATATTTGACATCGATATCCTTACGTCTTTTGCTTTTTGTAAAATGTTTTTCAGTTAATTAGCTGGCAGAGAGGCAAAACGAAATTTATCCTTTCACTCACGCATATATTTACATTTTCCACATATGGACATCGCAGTATGTATTACCTACTGCTAACATAATTTCCGTCAAAACAACATGGGCTATTTCTGGTTTATCGCCCACACTAGATGTCTTTTTACTGGATTTATAAAATATTGTGAAGTGAAAAAAACGGTTCGAATTCAGTTGGAGTTGATCACAATTGAAACTTAAGCATGCTTCTAGAATGTAACACGATGCCCGATGTTTTCACGCGATATTCGATCCTGTAGGGCACAAAATGTCCCGATTCCTCCAAGCTCATCAGGATTTTCAAGGTTGTTTTTACAAAATCGATCTAGGCCTTCTGCGGGAAACATGCACGCAAGGGTTAACGCATTTTTATTACTGTGGAGGTATTAGTCGAAATGAGTACAATAAAATGATACCCGAATGTACCCTATTTCTATGATTCCCCTTTGTACTTTAACCTTGAAATTCACTCAACGTTTTTACTCTATATTTACGGACATTTTCCACATGCATGGAAACAATTAAATAGCAATGAAATCATTCTTGAACTGAAGTACTTTTACATTCTTGTGCACTTCGAAATTTCAACCAGTATATGGCGCAATTGGGTCTGGTTTTTTTAAAAAGAAAATGTCTTTATTAAGTTATTAAAGCTATTAAATAATGACGAACAGCATGTAATTCTCCGTAAATAAATCTGAAGAAGAAATTCAGGAATGTTGGCAAGAAATAAATCTTGCTATAAATAGTGAGAATTTGTCTTAAAAGCCTCTTATTATCCGTAAAAACGTCACCAATCCCCTTTGCACTCACCTTCAATGATCAGACTGGAAAAAAGTGACTCAAGGAAATCCATGTCTTTTGGTCCTTCTACTTCATTATTTATGATTAGTGTTTAACTGTTAAATCTATACATGCAACTGGCTTTGATCTACGAACTTTGCCCATACAACAAACTACGACGATGTAAACGGATTCTTTGACGCCGTATGTATAGTATGCTAGCAATCATGTGAGCTCGTGCTAAGGTCGTTTCATTCCAAAGAAGCATATCGTGGGCTAAGTACATAATTTGATCAACTCCACGCGACCTTAATATTAATATGTAAACTGAACATCTCCGCAAATTCAAAAATTCACATATTTTTTTACTTAAAGATGTATTCGGGCATAAGCTTTTTCATATATACTATTTTAATAGAAGTAAAATTTATTCAAAATTTAAAAAACACATGTTTGGGCTAACTTTTATGTGTTTAAATTCGTTTGTCACTCGCTGAAGCTTCTACCAACGGTTGATTCAATTCAAAAGTTTGGAACCATTTTTATTTAACACAGATATAAATGCAATAAGGAAACAATTGATTTTTCAAACTTTGATCAAATTTTACAAATTCTCTTGTATATTACAAAAAAAATGATGTGCCTGTATAATGCATATTAAACCAAAACTGTGTAAATTGTTAAGTTTACACACAATTTGTGGATTTTATCATTTTATACTTGAAATTAAGGTTAGCATGAAGACAATCAAAATTTTGCACTTCACCCTCGATGTACGGCTATCATCGCATCACAAAAATTCTACCTGAACTAAAATCCATATTAATTAATTAAGAAACAGAAAAGTATATGCCTGTACATTCTCCATCTTCAAAAGGTGCTCTTCCTTATTTTATATCGCGTCAAAATGAGCTCAATGAACCATGTTATTAATTGATTTGTGACGCTTAAAAATGTTTTGTCATTAGTTAAAGGCAAATAATATGACTACACAATAATATTTTTCACGCGTTATGCTTCAATTAAATGGAAAAATGGGAAAAAAAGGCATGATTCATTGTCTTGATTTAAGGTCCTCATATAAAGGAGAAGCCACAATTTTTCTACATTTTTTATTGACAAATATTCTTCTATAAGGAGAAGCCACAATTGTCAAATCGGTTTTCTTCATTTTTTATTGATTTTTTTATTGACAAATAATTTAATATAATTTATTTCTCTCACTACAGTCAATTGTGCAAAATCTTATTACAGTTAATACATCTTCAAAGAAAACTGTAAATAAACGAATTTTTCACTTTTGACCACATCCTATAAATTCTCTCATATATTAACAAACAAAATGGTTTCTGCGTCTGCGAAGTGTTACACCAAAAATTGTTGAATTGTATATGGATTTGATCATTTTCTGCATGAAGGCCGCGTGGGGATGATCTAATTATGTGTACTTCACCCTCCATATGAAGGATAGAAGCTCATCGTAATTATTTATGTGAAATGATTACTGGGATATCATCAGTGATAACGCACTTATCCCTCTCTCTCGTTTCTCAAAAATGAAACCATTTTTAAATGAGTCTATAAAGGGAATCATAAGACGTCCTTTTTCATCAGTTCTTCTCAATGATGATTAGGCGTGTACCAGCATATACCATGTTCCCGAAGTGTCTCAGTGTCCTCATCGTCCTATTATCTCTCCAGCAACATTCAACGTTTGCAGGTAAGGCACTGGTTTTTTTATATATTTATTTATTTATTTATTTATTTATTTATTTATTTATTTATTTATTTATGATCTCTTATACCTGAGAAATTTACTTTGTACTAATTAATGGGGCCCACCAAAACATGGTTAATTCTTCTACTTTAATCCAATTCATTGTCATTTTAAATCTGCACTAGAATGACTCTGTAAAGCCTTTAAACGGACCTACCGAAGTCACCTTATAGGTTAGGGGCGAAGTAATTAGTGTGTGAATCCTTTAGTGTTGTGTGAAAGGTAAATTTGATCTCAAACGGTAACAATACTGACAATGGATTGGTAATACAATAGAAGATGGACTATTGCACTTCGAATGTCTTGTAAGGAGGTTAGGTTATTTATATACATATACATATATATATAGAGCAGAGTGATGAACCTAGTATATGGCGAAGACAGCGTGATCCATTTTTTTGTGGCATAAAAAATGATAGAAGTACATTTAATTTGTTATCTGACAAATGTGAGAAATTATGTGAGATTCACTGTTCTTGACCCTTGATTTTTTTTTCTATTCCTATTTAGTACTGACTAGTTCCGTGTAGAGTGCTTGTGCACTCAGGAGTAGTTTAATCAGTGAGAAATGAAAACAAATAACTCCTTTTACTCACATGAGTCGTAGGTAATAGTAAACCCTGTAAAAAATAGTGATAATTGGTAAATAATGTATTCATGTACAGTATACTTATATGGAGAAAGTACATCCATTGGCTTATATCCACAATTGCAGATGAGAACCAAGCGGATTCCCAATTCCCCAAATTTGACATTGGCAAGAGGCCCACGCAGGAGGAATTGAATCGTCATGTAAAGAATTTAATACAGCATTACAAGCAAGATGATCCCCGAGGTCTCCCTTCGGGTTTCAATGAGCACATTCCAGATCCCATGCCCGTTCCGAATCTGAATCAAGAGTTTTCCGGGACGAAAATGTATTTTGAAGATTTGAAAGTCTATGGACTTAGTCGATTCCGCCTTGAACATGTACGATCCGACCTGAAAGCTCTAAAGGTAGTGCATGCTGTCGAGGCAACACATTTCATGTAATTTTTTATTTAAAATTTTGATATATAATGTATAATCGGTACGTGTGTGTTTGTAAATGTCATTCCACTTTGTGGAAATTTGATTATCAGTCCATTATATTAAAAAAAAAAAAAGTGAGCATGCCGTGCAAATTGCCGTGTGTATGGTAATATTCGGATGTTCATTAGCTCCATGAAGACACGGGCACGCGATGGGTAGAAATATTTGGATGGTTACAAAAATATTTTTTTCATCACATAGCAGAAATTAAGTAATTGCTCTTGTGATTAAATGTGCTACCAGTGACCAAATGTGCTACCAAAAAAATATTCTTCTCAGGTCTCCGTAGGCGTCTCCATTGACGAGCTCCAAATACTTGGGAAGTACACCATGTCTTCCTGGTGGAACTCGGCCAAAGGGAATTTCAGTGTGAGGGTATTTAATGTGTCCACAGAGGCTGAAGGGAAGTTTGACGTCTCCCCGGAAGGATTCCTCATGGTACAACACATAGAAATGGACCTCAAGTTTGAAGACATCAAGATGAACTTTGAGAACTTGGGTTGGTTTGGGAAAATATTCCAGGTCAGAATTATTAGGATTAAATCTATAACATTCAAAACTTGTAAAAATGCTGAATTACTATAGATAAAAATGTGGCCCTTTGGATTTACAGGGAATGGTTAATTCCGTCGGTGCGTTCTTATTCGACAGTATAAAACCAATGATTTTGCAAGAAGTTGAGCGAGATGCCAGAAGTACGCTGAATAAAGAGGCGAGGAATGTTCCCCAACAATTCCCAAACTCCATCAATCCCCTGGATATGGCTATTGCTTCGGCAAGGTAAAGACTGATACTAAAATAACCAAAACTTTGGTAATAATAACTAAACCAACCAATGGTAAATGAAGGTTGTCATTGAGGAAATACTACCAATGTTGGAAATATTTTTTTACTTTCCAACGCACAGAAACGTATTAAAACAGAGAAACTTGGATCCCTTGTCGCTCCCTGATCACATCCTGCCTTTCTGGTCCTTCACGTTCGAATCCACAGACTGTAAACTTGAGGGCCTTGCTACGCTTCATAGAACAGGGGATATCATCATAGGCTTTGAGAACAACATTGTCTTCGTCACCTTGAACTTAGGCGCAGAAAATTTGAACGGTAGCACAATACCATCATTACAAAATTAAAGCCATGTCATTTCCCCAGTTTAATTGAATGTCCATGTGAATACAATAATACATCCCCGTTTTTCTTTCATGAACCAAGGTAAATGCAATTGGTCCTGGGGATTCTTCAAGGGCCTTATGAAGAAGAGGGGTGTGATGCAATTTAACCTGGAGTATTTAACGGTGGCTGTTAAAGTACAGCAGCCAGCGAATCTGGATTTACCACCTTCTGTGGATGACCTGGATTTGGACATTGGGAACATTTCCGTACGCTCCGATGGCGCTGGAACTTTGGACTACTTCGTTGAAGCCACATTCAACGTCCTTCCCAATATATTCCGCAAGCAAATTATCGATGCAATCGAGAAGCCTATACGCCAAGCTGTGGAGGAGGAGATGCGGAAAGTGAAAATTGAGGCTTTGATCGAAGAACATTTTTAAACGCACATTTTACCAATAAAATATTGTTACATACATTTGTACCCGTTTTTTTACTTCTACAATTATTGTATTTTACCCATTGAATCAAACGCTGGACACAAACAGTCGTAATGTGAGAAGAAAACCGTGACTACGTTCGGGACAAACCTACTGATTAGTTAGCTCGAGATGGAGTACTACCAGATATATAGATGTGACCCTTACATCTATATACCTTATAGATGTAAGTTCCCCTTACAGCTATTCAGGGGAACTAGCCATATACATATGTGATAATGTGTAATTTAAGCTTTGGGCTACCTGTTTGGACTTGCTCCTTAATGGAGACACGTTTAGAACAATGTATTTTGTAATGCAACAAAACATTTGTGAATACATATGAGGGATCCATTGGAACACATTTTACTGGAAGCGAAAAAAAGTGCCGCGCTTGCAAAACTAACAAATGGGTCAACGTTTTCGTCATAGACATGTCCTTTAAGTATAGCGTCACCACTGTTTAATTTGTGAAAAACCAGTGCAGCTATACGCAGGCCCTCAACGTACACGCGGCTGAACTTAGGCTAATTTGGCAACGAACAGGCGATGGACTTAGGCTGTTTTAGCAACGAACCGTATTTAAGCGCGGGCGTGTACTATGTTCGCACGACCTACGACCAGCGAGAATTCAGGGGCAATTTGCCACGCCACACTGGTTTATTTCAAACAAAACAATCATTTTCGAAATTTTAGAACTTAGACTGTTTTGACCCCGAACGCTTCATAGGTTTATTTTTATAATATTGATCGACTGAATTTAACATGCTGGATTTTGTTGGAATTGCGTTGTTCACGAGACATAATCTCGGAATAAAGACTTTGAAAATGCTATGAAAGAGCTTCCATTTTTTTTTTATGAATTCCAATTAATTTGGTGGAGCTTGATTCCAAAGAGGATAATCAATGTGTTTAGGCCAAATGGGACGAAGAGGCAAACTTGGGGGTATGACATCGCCATTTGATCTTGGCTGCTCAAGCTGCCAAAAAACTTCTGCTTTGATTTGCAATTTGTGCTTTAAAGTTATACAAAAATGTTGTTTAGAAAATGGATCACAAAGGTATTGAAAGTTCAAAGTTCAACACAAGGCTGAAAAAATTTGGGTTGTGAAAAATAATTCTACTATATGTATATACACGTACTTGCAATATTCAGGAACATTTTCAATGCAAATACGGACATACATACAGTCTCTCTATACCAAGGTGTTCCCCATAACAACAGTTGTAATACTCCCGTAGCATTAATAAATCATGAATTTGTTCCATACAACAATTATTCTATAAATGCATTTCCTTGTAACAATACTTTTTTGTCTACCCCTCACAATAGTAGAATACACTATAACAAGTATTCTACTAGTTGTAACACTGTAACAACTAGTAGTTCCCTGTAACAACATGCCTATTTTGGGCGGGCTCAAAATGTAAAACCTAAAATTTGTAAATTGTTGAAATGTGCATGGATTTGATCATTTTATGCATTCAGATCGCATGGAGACGATCAAATTATATACTTCACGCTCGATACAAAAACCTTAATAGATAATAGAGAATATCCCTCCTATCTGTTGGGGTGTTTTCCTGGTGAAAAATCTTACCTGTATACATCTGTATGTTATTCATCACCGAAAGGTAGTTTAATCCCTGCATAAAAATGACGGTGAGTTATAAAAATAAAGTTCATGAGATAACCCGTACGTAGATCATTATATTGGCAACAACCGACATGACAACATTCCGGTTTTGTTTTTAATAATAGACACCGATTTTTTGAATGGATAGTAAAAGTAAATGATTTCTTCCTTTTAAATTACATTTAAGATGCTATTTAAACGTTATATTTGTAGGACGAATGATTAACTATATGCATACAAAGTACATGTTCAACTTTTTCCTTTTTTTAAAAAAAAAGCTCGCAAAGGGTACATGCTTTTGTGCGTATAGTTCGAACAATTTACCTTCCTCTATTATTGTAAGACTACTTAAAAAGAAGGTTATACAACAATATAAGTAGTACAAGTACAGTACAGCACATTAAAGTACTAGACAATTCCAGTAAATACTTTTGACAAGGCCAAGAAAAATAGTTTGAAATTACTCCTATAAATTCTTTGTAAATTACATCATAATACATGCCTCGATTAAGGCTAAAGGTTGCTTTTTCCCACCCAAATATTATAGAAATACAGGGCACAATTAAAAAGTCAGGGGTCTAAAAATATATACAGTGGTTTTATCTTCACGGTTTACCATGAAATAAATAAATTGTACACCCGCATCGCTATACATCCAATTGCATTTAATAAAAAACAATATGTTTACTGCAGTAGCAGGTTGTTTCATTGGTATAGATATTCGTGTTTAGGTAAATTTGTATTTGTGTATTAAAAATTGCAACCAATCCAACTTCTTAATGGAGCCGGTGGGAAGAGTAAATTTGAAATTGCGTTAACGTTTTTTATATATGTATTTATGTATTCCCAAATGGAGTCAGCAGATTAATTAAAGTATTAATACTATTCAAGCAATTGTCTGAAGCTAAACCGTACATTGATTTACGAAAGGCAACTGAGATTTTCAGAATTGAAATTATGACGAAGTTACTTCCAAGCTTGTAGTATAAATGTAAAATTTGAAAAACTGGATCCATCTGGATTAAAACTCTACCTTCCGTTTGATTTGTTACAAAGACATATTTTTTTCAAGAGAGAAGAAATATATACATATGTACATATAATCATATATATACATAGTTTTTTTACAATTTATATAAACTTTGAATCCTTTCATCAGGTCAGGTTTCACATAAGGAAGGTAATACAGTTCCAAAAAAGGGAGCACACGTGTATAATGGCAATCGACATTTTCATTCAAACGTGAACCAATGGGTGGTAAAAGGACGTGGTAGTCTTTTTTTTTAAATTCTTGACATAATTAATAATTAAAGGATTTGTTTTTTAATTTTAGATCGTCCTAAGATTAGAATGACTTGTCTCCCCCTCCGAAGATGTGGCTTTACTCGTCGAAGGCTCCGCCCCGACATTAGATGATGAAGTACAGGCTTTCACTAGCGTATAATTCAATGAGCTGGGTGGAGTGCAATAGACAGACACTTGAGAGGATCCACTTGCCGATCTGTCCCTTTGGTAATAGCCCTCGCCATCCGAGAAGCCCTCCCCGGAAGAGATATGAGTTTTCGACATGGAGGGTGTTGATAGGGAGAAGGACCGTGGTTGCAAGCCTCTGTATAGGAATGGACATAAACCATTTTATTTGCAAATCTTCATCATTATCATCATAAAACATTTAGAAAATCAAGTGCTGGAAAACATTCAAAACACGCCAGTGCCAAGAAACACACAAGTCATTAACTAAAATACACCAAAAATCCCCCAAAATCCCATCACATCCATTACACAGCCATTCTCTATTATAATCCCACCAAATGAAGAGTAAAATCACTTTGGATGCATGCCTATACATATACATATATGTATACACACGTATGTACACCATTACATGTTACACTGGAGTCTTTGCCAAAACTAGGATTTTTTTAAATTTCTCCATATTTAATTCCCTATTCATTTGTTTTCCCCAAAAAACGAAACGGCCCTCTTGGCCAAATACGACGACCAACTTAATGGGGATGTATTTAATCTACTTTCCCGAATGAATCACATGGACTTTCTCCCAATGGAAATACATTTAATTAGCTCCGTCTCCCACAAACACGTGTAGATTCCCAGGAAACTATGGGACATTGTGGGATGCGTAAGTACCATTAGCAATGATACCAAAGAAAGAGCAAAAGCAAACAGAGGAGAGAAAAAACCTATTCAATTGCATGGTTCCAGTTGCAAAAAAAAAATGGGGGAGGAAAAGAGCATGTGGGGGAGGAGGGAAGTAAGCCATTCAAAAGGAAAGCGGGATTCAAATCAAATTAGGTTACACTCCCATCGGGATACCATTTGTGGTGTAATAAAGTAAAGAGGAACAAGCACTCAGCTCCGTCGTTCCGATAAATGAAAACGATAGTCCCGAGTAGCCGAGGCAGTTCTGTAGGGGGATATCTACGAGTATAATGACGTCTTCCCTTGATAGAAAAGTAAGAATTTGCACTAAACTACGCTGGTCTCCATTAAATAATCCCATTTAAATCCAACCCAACAAAGCTGGGCAATAACTTTGTAGCTAATATGATATTTAAGTCTAAAGACATTTTACGGTATTCATTTTTTTGGGGGGTGTTTACACGCAAATTAAATATAACAAATCCCCTGGAACCCCAAGAAAATTACATAGCTAAGATTTTCAGTACTTAGTGTTAGTACAAAGTAAAATAATTTCCTTTAAAGTAATACCAATTCG
Source organism: Disparrhopalites patrizii (assembly GCA_034698585.1). Taxonomy (NCBI): domain Eukaryota; kingdom Metazoa; phylum Arthropoda; class Collembola; order Symphypleona; family Sminthuridae; genus Disparrhopalites; species Disparrhopalites patrizii. The sequence goes on along the minus strand of JAQGBT010001507.1, from coordinate 9,141 downwards.
CACAGGGAAATATTGTACATACATTTTTAAACCATTTAATTTGTCAATATATGTGCAAAAACAACCCACAGTACATAAGATGAACATATTAACCCATGCCAAAATACATATGTGCACAGTGCACACTCTGAAATCACGCAAATGCATCTAGTTATGTTTTTATGTATGGATTTACCGACAAAATGAAGCCGCTAGCACATCATGTTCAGCGTACATAATTAAGGCACTTCACAGAAGCCAAACTTGAAATGACCTGCAGAGCATAAAAAGTGTGCGTAATACACATACATATGTATAACTCAAGTAAAGTACACAATTAAAACAAAGAACCAAAAATGTACATAGGTATAAGCATTTATATGTAAACGCATTTATGTATGTATATACATACATAAAAACCTTTTTTGTTAAATCTTTCCCCTCTAGATTAGACTTTCTCCTCTACGAACTAGACTAGGCGGGTGTACTACATTTGACACAGCGGTGCGTAGGAAGCCACACTTTTGTGTCTAGCATTCACCTTTAGAAGGACGTAATTTAATATCCCACAATTTCCCCCTTTACTATACTATTGTCTATTTTACAGACTAACAAGCACGGACACGTAAACATACATTCAAGTGTATCTTACTCCTTTTGATCATGGTTTGGCAGGCATATCCACCGTCTTTTTTTGCGTCCAATACATAATAGTCACAAAAAAAAGCCAACATAGCCCTTCATCCTTGTGTGTGAGAAATCAGCTGGCCAGCGGTTCAACATCAATGTTAAGTACAGGCACATGCAAACATATACATATATACATACATGGTACACACACTCAAAAAGAAAGCTTCATATATGAGATTAGATACCAGAGAAAGCAGAAATTTGGCGACAAGCAAGTGAACAGAGTACTCTCGCACCCTCTATATGGTCATATACAAAGGGTGAATTATTTATTAATAAAAAGAAAGTTTATCCATATACACATACCTACACATGTGCATACGCATCGTATACTGGAGCCACATGGAAAAACACATGGACAACCCTTCATGTCTTCAATCCTATATCCAATTCCGTGGAAGACTAAAAGGCATACCTACCTACACCTCACCTAATTGGGTACGAACCCACTCAAAGGAGGGAATTTTGCGTATGTACACGTATTTCTATTCCACAATAATGTCTCTTTCATCTCAAATGTAGTCAGGGAGACAAAAATTCTTTCACTCTACATTACCATATAATAAGGTTAGATTATATCTGACAGTCTATGGAAAATGTATAATGATGTTATTTGCAAAGAATACTCCTGTTTATTTATGGATCCACGTGTAGTAAACAAAAGAAGGAAGTCACCACTTAGGATAATTATTGGTAAGATCATTATTCTAAAAATATCTTTCAAAGATCTTAGAAAGTCTCGGAAAAAGTGGGAACGACAATGGGCGGGGAATTCTGGAGGACAATTTTCAGAAATGGAATGCGAATGCTTGGCTGAGTATGGACAACAGTATGGGCAAAACTGGGCGAGAAAGAGAGCGAGAGCAAGAGAGAGAGAAAGCAAAAGAGAGAGAGAAAGAGGAAGCAAAAGAGAGAGAAGAAGCAAAAGAGAGACAGAGAGAGAGAGAGAGGAAGCAAAAGAGAGAGATAGAGGAAGCGAGCGAGAGAGAGTGGAAGAGGAAGAGGAAGCGAGAGAGAACCAGAGAGAGATAGAGAGGTCAAAAGGAGGGAGAGATGATGAATGGAGAAAGAGAGAGAGATCGAAACGAGAAAAATAGAGACAGGGAGAAAGGAGAAAGAGAGCCAGAGACAGGAATTGGGGGAAAAGAGAGCGAGAGAGATAGAAAGTGCGAGAGAAAGCAAGTGAGAACGAGAGCAAGAGAGAGAGAGAGAGGAAGTGGGAGAGAAAGAGAGAGAACGGGAGCGAAAGAGAGGAAGTGGAAGAGAGAGAGCGAGAGAGAGAGATTGGCATAGACGTACAGTAGTAATTAACGTGAGCTGATTATATTACCTGGCTGTGTCAAAAGCGGGTCCAGCAAAAGGACCATTGGAGGACTTTTCAGTATCACATACTGCAGATGTAGACCGTGACTTTTTCCTTTTTTTTCCACAAAAAAAAAAGCATAATGAAGCCAAGAAAATTACATGAGCATTTGACATTATTCTATTTAATATACGTATGTACATATGTATAAAGACAATAGAGACAAAGGGTTGAGCTACCCAGATAGGTACGTCCTAGATGTATCTGGGCGCATAATGCATACACCGTCGATGAAGAAACGTATTGGATCATCTCCAGTTAGCGCTAATTCACCAAGTAATCATCTACATTTGACAACAGTGACCGCGCCGAAATGAAGATGATTACTTCGGGAATTAGTGCTCGCTGGAGATGATCCAATACGTTTCTTCGCCGACGATATGTATGCGGACGCTTGTGCAAATTTTTGAAGTATGCATTTCACTACCAAAACTCATTCATAATTCATCCTGTGTACCTTCCCCAATTGAATTACAGCTCAAATGAATATTACAAAAATGAAATAGTCCCGCGCTCTCCGAGCATACATAACTTCCTTGCAGAAATGTTTAAGTGGGGACACAAACTCATTAATATAGAATGAGAAAATGGTAAATATGTGATGTAGGGCAAATATTAGGGCTCTCATGTGGGGGTAAGCAAGTCACTCATACTTTGTGCTAAATTTTAAAACAATGGCATTTACAAGGCTCAATGCATATTTTGTCTTCCCTGTTCTCGTGTGCCATTAATGGGGAAATTGAAAACGGCCCTACAATTTTTGCCATAACATATATTACACAAGAGTTTCCACAGGCCCACACAATTGCGATTTCAAATGATGGTATAATACAAAAAATATATACAGAGAGCGACAGATAATTTGGCAAATTTGAATGAGAAGGTGACCTTTGATTATGGGACGGTCAAAACTTGAAATCTTACCCTTTTTGAAGTCTTTTAGAATACAAGTGCTCCAACAGCACCGTGACAGATGGAACCGGGGGACCCACCATGACTCGCTGACAATGCCAGACAATTTGGACACATTAGATATTACATTACATATGTAGGTAGTATATTGAAAAAAAAAATTGTCCGCATAATCGGTACACTTTAACTAAACTTACGGGCAATGGGAGTGATCTCAATTCTCGCAAGTCTATAGTCCGATAGAAATCTAAATTTGAAATTTCCTTCAAAGTAGGGATTCGATTTTCCCGATTTTCCAGTATGAACGCCAGTACGTGGGATGCCTATAAACGGTAATATATTATATATTACAGCATAATATAATAGCATATTATGTACATATGCATATTACATGTACTTCAAACAACAAGAATGGAGAAATTGACGGCGTAGTATCTCCCAAATTTATGTATATGCTTAAATCATATGATTATATAATTTAATTATGTAGTAGAGCTTATGAAAGATCCAGAGCTACGATATAACATACTATATAGTTCAACATCCAACTTTAACTTCCCCTGGAAATGTCAAAACTTACTTGAACATAATCTCGTATATCGTTCCAATTCTGCTGAGTCAATTTAGCTGTTACCACTTCGTAGCCCGCACACATGGCAAACAGGATGTAGGCTGAAGGAGAAGGGTCAGAGAGAAAGAGAGAAAGACAGTCAGTGAAATAGGAGACATGTATAGAAAGTCAAAAGAGAACAATCTCATTCAATGACATATACATACATACATACCTACATACGTACATACATATATACAATGACAAGATAGGAGCACAAGAACCCCGGTTTTTTTCTTGTATTAATTGAAAACTGATTCCACAAAAGTAAATAAGGAAACGTAAATCAAGAGTCATTGTACATATGTACTGAAACATACATAAATCCCGGCTGAAGAATTAAATATGATCCTGTCCAATTCTTCCTTATTGAAAAAATAAATTTGGATTTCTATCGTTCCAGGGAATAATCCCCAAGGAATGTTTGTTTTTTTAATTCTGGAACTTCCATAGAGAGGCTGATGGGACAGGATCACATTGAGCTCTCAAGTCCCATTTCCCTTTTAGCACTCACCAAATGAAATGGAATCAATGGCTTCCAGATTCGTGTTGATGTAGCGGGATATGAAGGGAAGGGCTCTGGGATTGTGTCCCATTAAAACGTTATCCAACCCCGAGAATCTGCACAAAGGTTACAAAGATTGATGCAATAGAGTACTATAGTTGTACTAGACATATATATATATAGAAAGGATAGTAGAAAAGCAGTAGTTTCAGAAGCATTGTATGTGACGCACTGTTAAAAAGATTATAGTGCCCCGACATCCACCATAAAATGAATGTCTTTGTGAAATTTTATACCCTGGAACAAGGAGTTAGATCAACGCCGATGGGATGAAGTCCTGCACAAATGTGAGGGAATATGGATTTTTTTGTGACAATTACGAATCCAAAGAAATGAGATGAGAGGAAGTAAAATTTGATATTTTCACAAAAAAGGAAGGGAAACAGGGAAATCCGACATCATTTAGGGAAATTTAGGATTAAGAAACAAAATAAAAACTTCCATCAAAGTTTACCTAGCTGTTCCATGTTGAATAAGGACATTGCCGGGATGAATATGAACTCCAATGCCGGCGGGTAGGCCTCGTAATCTTAACTCGAGCATAGCTTCCAAAATGTGACATGATAATCTCTGGGCATGACCTTCAGCTAGTCCCGATCCCCGTCTACTGTACTTGTTCGGCCACCGATCAGCCCATTGACTCTATAGAAAAGAAACAGCAGAGCATTTTAGCTCAAATATAATAACTTTAGAAAGTTTGGCATTTGTCGACCTCTCAAGAACAATTGTTTCCACCCTTTCTTCCAGCTCTTTACATACAAGTATAGGTACGCTGACAAAAGCTGATGGAAAGTGAATATAGGTTCTTAGAAAAAAAAAAGGTAGTGAAATAAGGGAAAATTGCGGAGGAAATTAGATTTTTCCCCCTTCAATATTATTTCCACTCCCCGCATTTCTTACCTTGTGGAAAACATCACGCAAACTTCCTCTGGGTGCAACGGGAGTCACAACCAATGTGAAGGCACGATCGAAATTTTCCACCGTCACCGTTTCCAAATCTAATACCGGACAAACGTAGGGATGTTGCAGGGACCGACAAACCTAAAAAAAAAATTGATTTTATTATTACTATTATTACTCATACATTACCAGTAACAATCCCTCTCCCTCTTGTATTATTATTTTTTGCTTTTTTTTCCATTGTCTTTTCTTTTCATGACAGAGTTCATGCCTGGAAGTATTGACACATTAATATGCTACTATTTATTTTATAAACAAATACAAGGACAGGCTTTACGTGGGTTATAAGGAAAAGCATATGTGGGATGCAATTACTTGTATATAATACGTAGGCACGTGCGTATAGAGACAAACAACTCCGCAGGGAACAACAACGTAGGAGGAGAACGAAGGAATGCTGCAGGGGGAAGCTTATTATTTTGCTCTCTGGCTTGACTTTCTCTACCTTCACATTGCTTGTTATTTTCCTCCTATTTTCATTCTTTTGTTTTCACTTTCTTGCTGTCACGCTTATTTTCTCTCTCTTGTTTCCATTCTTTTGTGCTCACTTTCGTGCTTTCTCTATAACTTTTTCTCTGTTGCATTTTGCTTTCTCTCTGGCTTTTTCCTGTTGCTTTTTGATATCTCTCTGGCTTTTTCTCTGTTGCTTTGTGATATCTCTCTGGCGTTTTCTCTGTTGTTCTCGCTCTTGCTTTTTCCCTGATGCTTTTTAGCCTTTTCTCTCTTGCTTTTTCCCTGTTTCTTTCCGGCTTTTTTGCTGTCGCTTTTTGCCTTTTCACTTTTTCTTTCCGGCTTTTTCCCTGTCGCTTTTTGCTTTCTCTATTGCTGTTTCCCTGATGGTTTTTGTTTTTCACTCTGGCTTATCCTCTGTTGCGTTTTGTTTCTCTCTTGCTTTCTATTTTTTCTATCTCTGTTAACTTTTGCTTTCTCTTTTGTATCTCTGTTGATTTTTGCTTTCTCTTTTTTATCTCTGTTGATTTTTGCTTTCTCTTTTTTATCTCTGCTGATTTTTGCTTTCTCTCTTGGTATTATCTGTTGTCTTTTGGTTTCTCTCTTTGTCTTATCTTTTGTCTTTTGATTTTTCTAGGGTTTTTTGTCGCTTTTTGCTTTCTCCCTTACTCTGACGTGCTCTTTCTCTGGCTGTTTGCATTCTTTCTCCTGCCTGGTGCTTTACCTTTCGTGTTTCTTCTATTGCCGCCTCTCTAACTCTTCCCGCGTTTGCTGCCTTTTCTCTTTGGATCGCTTTCTGGCTTTGTTTTCCCACTTTCTCCCTGATCCCTTCCTCCCCCCACACTTTTCTTTTACCCTGCATTTCCCTATTATGCTGCTTACCTCCTGTTTCTGATCTATAGATGTTTATGTGTCAGTTTCCCTCTACTTTGTTTTAACTCGCATTCTCCGGCTACGTTTTTTCTTTTACTTTATCTGAGATTTGTACTGAAGGCCTGAGATTTGTCTGAGACATGTACTGTGTTGTTTTCCTGCTTCTCCCTCTGTCATTCTTTGTATTTTGCTCTCTTGCCGTCTCCAGCGGGGGGCATTGATGAGAAATGGTGCTGTGTCAAAAACGAAGGATATGCAGAAGTAGGATTTTCTACACAACTAGTAAGACTTTATGTACGTGGAGTAATGACACTAATAAAGGGTTCAACCGGATATGCCCTTATTAGCGTTGACGGTGCTGAGACATGTGCAGGCTCCTCTGCATGTTTTCCATCTCACTTCATTTTATGGATTTCCGCCCGCTGCCAAATATTCTATGAATGCATATGCGGAGTATGCAGAGTTATATGACAATGGAAGGCTCTTGGTAGGGGAAAGAAATCAGGGAAGTGAATTTCGAAAAAGCAATAAATGCCGTGCTCAATTAAATCCTTCCGTCCACCGGTTCTTTCAGGAAGAAATCAGGAGTGAATGTCATATAGTCACTACGAAGCATGAAAGTGACCTGGCCATCACCAGCACCATAGTCGTATATCATGTGAGTACACCGGCAATTATTATTCCCTACACCACTGGCAATGAAGCTTTCCCCTGGATTTTACTCATTCTCATTCATGTCTCCCTCACTGGGGATTTTACAAAACTGCTGCTAATAATTACAGGCAATAATAAATTGTTTTTTTTTCGCTCTTTAGTGTGAGACTGGCACTGAGTCTTTTACAGAGCTTTCCCAGAGTGTAATAATGGTAGCTCATAACATTCTTGGATTTTGTCCATTAACATTTCTCCTCTCTCACTCTCTCTCTCTCGAAATCCTACTAGGAACCATGGGGTGTTCGTGGGGTAAAAACACGGAAAGGGTTTTGTAATAAATGACAATAGGCGCAGGAAAAACAATAAAATTAATTTTTCCTTTATGCTCCCGCCAGGCTTTGTGGGGTGGAAAGAATGCGCGTGGGTGCTTAAAATGGAAAATAAAATAGGTGGACAAATAATTGTTTTTCCTTAATACGCTTTCAAACGAATTTTCACTATATAGGCAAAGTAGCGCTTAAGAAACATTATTTACTTGTCCGAATTTTCTCTTTTAAAATTTCCCTTGTTTTATTCTGTAGCTTATTGTAATCTATACGGAACTGAAAGCGAAATACTACAAAATATAATTGCTGTAAATAGAAGGTCAAAACATGGGTAAATGAAACGAAAGAGGAAATAGAAAGAATTTGTTCATATTGTGAATAACCTAAGCCTCACAGAAAAAAAAATTGGAGGAGGTGAAATAATGTTCTGCAGTAATGTAATAATAAATCAATAAAAGAGAGTTAATCTTTCCGGAAGGATTCTTCCTTCCTCCAAATTATGTGTGGGATGCACGCTCGCCACATGTCTTTAAACGAATTAATTGTACCTCTCCAATATCCCCCAACTTCCCCTGTTCCACTAAAAGAAACTAATCAATCCTTTGCCTCCCCTAATTTTCTAGCCCACACACTCAGGGACTCCGAGCTTGGCGTTAGTTTCACTGGAGAGGATGTCCCAAAACAATTCCTATGCATCACTGATTTCTTAATTCTTCCTTTGTATACTCCTCTAATCTTTTTCAATCTTCTTCCTAACAAAGTTCTAGGTCCCCCCAAAAAAAAACTATTCATGATATAGCAGAATCCCCAAATATTTTCGAGTTTGAAAACTTCCCAAAAAAATCAATGAGAGGGGATGGAATGCGGAAATTTTTAATTTCCCTCTTTACAGGCTCTAGGGACAAAAAATTGGATGGTTGAGAACGTCTATTTTCCTCCTTCATCTCCTTCCCTGTACTCCCTCTCAATCCATAGTCAGGGATAGGAGAGGTGGTAGTTGAGCCTAGACTATATCATCGTTATTTGACATTGAGAGTGTGCAGGTATCCTAAGGTAACCTGGAACGAGGCAAAAATTCCTTGGCTTTGCGCCTTTAGCCCATGCCACGGAGGCAAATCCCTTATGGATGATGATGACTGTTCACTTCAAAGAAAGTCAAGATGAACCTGGATGAGAAAGAGAGAGAGAAAAGGCCAAAGGGGGAATAAGAAAGGGAGAAAGGCCAAAGGGAAACCGAGAAAAAGCGAAAGGAAAAGAAGAAAGAAAGAGAGAAAGGCCGAACGGAGAAGGAGAAAGAGAGAGAGAGAAAGGTCAAACGGAGAAGGAGAAAGAGAGAGAGAGAAAGGTCAAACGGAGAAGGAGAAAGAGAGAGAGATAGGCCGAAGGGAAAAGAAGAGACAGGCCGAAAGGAGAAAGAGAGAGAGGACGATGGGAGGAGAAAGAGAGAGAAACGCCGAAGGGAGAAGAAGGAAGAGAGAGACCGAAAATGGAAAGAGAGAGCGGCCGAAAGGAGAAAGCGAGAGAGAGACCAGAAGGAGGCAGAGAGAGCAGCCGAAAGGGGACAGAGAGAGAGCAGCCGAAAGGACAAAGAGAGGCCAAACGAAGGCAGAGAGAGGTCAAAAGCAGACAGAGAGAGAGGCCGAAAGCAGACAGATAGGGGCGCCGAAAGGAGGGGACAGAGAAAGACTGAAAGGAGAAAGAGAGAGAGACCAAAAGGAGCCAGAGAGACCAAAAGGAGCCAGAGAGACCAAAAGGAGCC
>JAQGBT010001506.1:0-31372 GCA_034698585.1 Disparrhopalites patrizii | reverse complement strand
AAATAGACGTGCACAAAAATGGTGAAAACAGTTCTCAGCCTCTCGGCAGAAGATGACAAAATCCCCGCTAATTATTACAGGAGACATGCACGGAAATTTCCCTGATACTGCCACCCTTCCTTGGCACACGATCACAAAGAGTTAGAAAATAAACACGCACACACACACACACACACATGTAAACACACTCACTCATATGGAAAGAGCGAACTTAATATTTTAATAGCCCTATTATTATTACAACAAAAATGGTTATTGGACTGTAGGAAGACAGCTCCCGCAACGAGCATTTGTAATTGGTCCGAAAAGCGATCCCAGACAAGTTTAAATCCAAGCTATTAGCACAAAAGTGCCACAAAAATTCATGGTCAGAAAATGCAAAACTTTTTTAAATAGTCAATCTGGTATGTTATTTAATGTAATCCTTTTCAGACCTTTTTAAATCCAAAAGCCATTTCAATGATAATTAATTGTGTTTAGCAATTAAACTTTTGACTTGAATTGTGAATCGATTCACCTGCACGAAAAATAAAGATGCATCAACGTTTTCTTGCATGTGCCATGCAACGGTTATACTTCCAACATGACAACAAACATTCAGGGTTATAGCTATGTCCAAATTCCTTGTGCAAACTGATGCGCCCTCGTATCAGCAACACTGGGAGAGTTACGAGTAAAAGAAAGAAATACAGGCACGCAACATGGAAAAATAAATAATTTGGCATTGCAAAGCAGCGTTCCACCCAAAAAAAAGTAATGAAAGGGTTTTCATTTTGCATTGCGGGTGTTGCTGCAACATTGATTTGATGACCATGCAAAGCAGCAGCACATGAATAGGTTATTAATTAATTGAAACCCTATACGGTTTTGTTTTGCTGTAATACACTGAGGGTTCTGAAGCACAATAAAGTTTAAATTAAAAGCTAAACCGGTGAATACTTGGAAGTGTGCAAAGGGGTATGAAAGCAAATGAGGAAGTTATGAAATGCATCTCCGATCTCACTACTTGGCGACTGTGACATTCAAAAGGTCAGCAAACGACGAGGAAAGGGAACAACGTACAAAAAAAGCTGAATTACAATGTTCTTTCCATCGCCTCATCTATGCATCGTCAAGTAAGAGGCTTGGCTTATGGAGAACTGAGCATAGTGTGACTTCTCGTATTAGAATTATCAAATTATAGATGTCAGGTATATTGTGGGAGAAACCACTCCAAATAGCTACAGTTCGTTGTGCACCAGCATTCGTACATACCCACATGAAATGGTTTCAAACCGAGGCCACAAACTGTGGACAGCATTAAGGTTAGAGGACTCCAAAGAATAACTATAGGCCTTGAAAGTCGAATACGAAAATTCCTTAAAAAGGTTTGAGAAGAATTACAGTAGAAAAGACAACCACATATACATATGATCTGTCGTAACGTAAGTTCTCAAGACAAATACGACGGAAATGCGAACTGGAACAAAGCTCAACATTTAAAAAAAAGATGGTGCACTTAGTTACTCGTCTAAATACGTTGCCACCAAGAAGTGAATCGAAGACTGAAACTCACTTTCTGTAACTCATACTCATTACAGTAAAATAACGAATTTTGAAACATTACAAAAATGATTTTTAGAAAACATAAATAAAATGATTAAAAAGTTCCGTCCGCTTGAGCTTCTTGATTCGCAAGAGCTTTTGAAGGTCAGAAGTATTACATACAAGTGAACGATTGCTGATTGCTGCTAATGTAAATATAGATAGCAAATAGGCAGAAGTAATGTTATTTACTAAATGTTAATTGTGGGGAGTAAAGCATTCAGTACATATTAGAATTATTCGTCAACGTTACATGTTTTATTCTGTGAGCTGATCTGAGCTGGAAAAGGACAGGAGAACATAATGGATGTAAACGTACACAGAAAAAAAACAAAGAAGAGCAAGAGAATTACAAATTACAAGTACTTATCGTTTTAGGTAAACTAAATCAAAACAGAACGTGAGTAGTAGTAATCCAGTCTCATGTATGTATGTTTTTTTAATCATTTGTTAATTTGGTCCATAGCCCGAAAGTTATTTTGTACATTTTACCCTATCAATGTCTGAAAAGTAAAAAAAGTTGAAGAAATCTACGTATTTCTGTAACTCCGTTCACAGATGTAATTTGTTTCAATTGCAGAAAATGCATGAAAGTTCCGAGGTGGAACCGCCTAGAAATTGTTGCCCCAATGTTTTATACGTAATGATGCTGCATTTTTAACCGTACCAGAATTTTTCAGGGTAAGAAAAAGGATAAGAAACGTGTCGTTTAGATGAAAAGAAAGGAATCAATGCCTACCTTTTTGAGTGCAGACCTTTTCCTCCGCCACATATTTTTGCTCGTCCCTCTCATACGAAGAGGTCATCATGCTGCTTTTGGAGGCATCAAAGACGTTCTCGTCTGCTGGACTATGACTTCGAAGCTTTTGGGATTTAACTTTGAAAGATTCTGTCTGGGAGAGTTCTTCCAACGATTCCGAGTCCTGTGATGGATTGCACATAAGACAAAAATTTCTTTGTTAGTGAAAAGCAAGGTTGGTTCGCTCAATCTCATTTCTTTTCGAGTACAATGATGTTGCAAATGTTTATCCGATACTTTGCTATAAACAGCATATCTCACAGTAAAAAAGGACATATTGATACTAAGGATTATTTTCGACTAAGTGTGCGGATTCTTAGATGCAAAAATTACAATCGAAAGCTTGAGGAAAGCAATGAAATCCAACAAATTCTTAACCAACCTTCATTAAATCTTGCTCGTCGTAGCTAACGTCTAAACTCAAATTGCGCTTTTCATGTTTCATCAAGGCTGGTTGAATAATTTGAGACTCCAACGCCTTTATAGCTTGATCAACATGAGTCTGAGCTATAATTTTCTCGGATGCGTCGGTGACAGGTGCGACGTTACCTATGCATTTGGAGACAATATCATCTCTACCGATGGAGTTGAGAGCTTTCTCCAAACAGTTCCCAGTGGCACGGTCTCCTGCTTGTTGCATCCACAACCGAAGCATGACCGTTGCCTGAAAATAAAGGGTAAAATCACCAAATTATCATTTTATATAGTATAGTATTAGCATACTGTATGAAGATACCTTTGATTGTATTTGCACAGACTGATATTCACAAAGAAACAAAACTCTGATTATGAGTAGTGGAAGAGGCAAGTACAATCGGAAAACCATATTTACAGTGGCTGACACAGTAAATCGATCTTTTTCGTACCTGCTGGTGAGGACTTTGTGGGTATTCAGCTTCAATGATGGCAACATCCGGATCAGCAATACCCAAATGGCGAGCCAATGGAATCCAATCGTTGCCGAGAAGGTTAGCCACATCAGAAATTTTTAAGTCGGCCTTGTGAATCTCACCTGGTCCTACCGTCAATAAGTTCTGCTTAGGGGTGGTAGAGTAGGCCGCATTACGAATATTGTAGCGATTGGTATGCAATGGAAGTCTTGGAGACGATGACATTGATGGGGGAGCAGAAGGTTCATCTGGCAGTATTTGGTCAGGAAGGACGATATTCAAATTACACACTGGAACTTGCTCTGTCTTTCCGCTTGACTAAATGTACAACCAAATTCCGAAATTGAGTAACAATCATAAAAAGAAGTCCAAAAACATTTTGAGCTTGTATCCCTACCTTAGACTCTCTCATAAAGATAATGCGCCCAACGGGGTCGGCATTTGGATCACGTAGTCTGACCAGGAAAGGTAATCGGTTTTCCTTAAAGGCATAAAACTTCAGCCTCAATTGCTCTCCAGATTTGGTAACTGGTGCTAGATTGCCCGCTAATTCTATCCATTGAGGCTTTCCTTCCAACACTTCTACATCCCTACTCTTGGCAACTTCGGTGAAATTTTCCTGGCCTGCGAGAACAAAATACAGAAAATCACTTAGCATTTACTTCCATACGTGAAAGAGTACACAAATGGGAAACTGAAAGGAGAAATCAGTCCTATTTGCAAGAGAAGCCTTACAAGGTTCCCTAATTTGTGGAGGCATTCACTAATTCCCCAATGGACCTCAATTCGCATACAAATAAATTAGTCCAACGTAATAACATTTAAGCGTACCCTCCAAAGTTTTCTCCTCACGGTCGTCTGTCATACAGAACACCCTCAAGCGAGCTTCAGTCGGTTCAATTTTTTTCGAGAATATAACGAACCTGTGCACAACAAAAATCATTATATACCACACAATTTTTAACCAGCAACCCAATTTTAACCCCTTATTGGTGTGAAGAAAGCAATACGATGCTTCAAATAAAAATATAACGCATACTTCGCCATAAAAGGGACATGAATTGCTTCTCGGTACAGATCTGTTGCCATCCTAGTGACGTCATGGCTGGCATGTCGGCAGTCCACCAACCAGAATCGGGCAGATACCGTGGTAGTAAAGGAGACACAGTCATTAACAAAAGTGAGGGGTGTGGAACCTGTGACATCTTCCCATTGTGCCCTTGTTGTTCCTCCTACAGGAAAACGGGTAGGTAAGAACACATATACAGAAGAACCATCTCCGGGGATCAAATATCATTTACAAAATTACGTTCATCATTACACAGGGAAGAAAATATAGAACAAATATCTATCCAGGTACAAAGGATTTTTTTAATAACGAACTGGAAAAAATATATTTTTCATACAGGGTCGCCCAAGAAAAAGTAAATTTCTTTTGAATTTTGTTATCTCAATAATTAAAGTACATACAACGAAAGGCAATATATTACATCATGAGGGAATATCAAATTCAAAAGAAAGAAATAAGGAATTTGATAAAGTCAAACATCTATTACCAGCTACTGACTCACACAAATTTTCTACTCTCTCCCTAATTGGTACGTGACGACTTTGATACAAATAAAACTAAGGGTTATATAACATAAATATTTATTTAATGTATATAATGAATGAAACTGCATGGGTGTTGCAACATCCAACTCTGAAGGAACGCATTCAGTTATAACAACAATAAAGAGTTTTTATCATGTCAAATATGACCTACACACAGCTCACAGACGATCTCATCACAAGAAAAGAAATGCAACATTTTTGAGTTCTTTGGTATACTTATTTATATATCTTTGGCAAGAATAATAAATATACATATATAGGAATACGCACAAGACACAAACATGCATGGTCTTGGACATTTGTACATATAGAGACGAGGCAAAACGAAACAACGTCAAAAAATAATAGTAAAGACACACAGAAAACAGACAGCCGAAAACTATCGCGACCTGGCAAAGCCGCAAAGTCAAAACAAAAAGGATGCATGCCTTTTCAAAAATTCTATACACTACATATGTAAATGCACAAGACAGCGCACTTGACCAACACAGAGATTTGTTCCAAAAAATGTATAGGGAAAGGAGAAATGCAGGTCCAACACTCGGACAAACACAAAAACATTAAACAGAGAGAAACGCTCACACAGATTACATTATGGCTTGACATGAAATGCTTTCACTCGTTCCGCATCAAAATTTCCATCAGCATTGCTTTCACCAATGCTTTCTTCCAGCCTACTCCTACACCGCTGGTTCATGACGTTTGACACACGCTTTTACGCCACATGGGTCTTCCCTTACAAGCTATAGATAATAGGAGAGCCTACAGTTTCCAGGGTAATCAGAAAAAAGTATACATACATACATAGATGTTTAGCGAAATACGAACGGCGGAAGGGGAGGAGATTTCCTAATTACATAACGGCAAAGAAAGACGCAAGTAATAGCAATAACAATAGTAACAATAATCCCACTGAGTCCGTCACAATTTGGCTTACTGCAGTGCAGCGTGTGAGGTTTTGGATTGGTGCACCGTATAATTATAAAGTAGCATGATGGGATCCTGACAGAAACTTGACTTTAGCCATTTCAACTTAAAAATAGTAAATTTTCCTTCATTAGAAGTGGATTTTTAAGGATTTTGTACAATTAAAGGGGGTTTCAGGAACGTTAGCAGAGGGCACAGTACTATTTTACGACAATGCATAGGAAAGATTTTGCAAGCAAGTTTAAAAAACATTTCTTCCCTTTCTCTCTCGCTCTAAACTTCTTTGCCTTAAGTTGCTCCCTAGACTATTTGCTCCTGAGTTCTGATTCCGCTCACGTCTTAACACGATAAACATCAATGCGATTGCACTATCCAATGTCAGTCCAAATCTGCTTCGTCTATTGTCCTCTAAATCCTCTCCGGTATGTATTGTACACAATTATATCATATTCTTATTATTAGTTTTAAATAACGGTAACTGGTGTCCCATCCTGCAATATTTTGAAAAAATGCCTTATGGAATCAGATACTTATGTCTTGCTTCGTCATAATAATTTTACCATGAACCCCCATCCGTTACTAATAAAGTGATCACTTGTAATTTCGTAAGTTTTCCCTGTTCATAGACATCCGATTCATCAAAATCCAAAAAAAAATCAGAAATTCAAGCACATCATTTCAAGATACGGAGAGTGTGCCCTGGATTGGGATGACAAGCGAGAATTAATATAAGGTCGCCATTGTTGTCTCCTTCGCGCTAAATCTAAGCGCTGAATTAAGTTTAGAATTTCATGACGTTCTGTACACAGCATTTATAATTGTTCAAAGCTTACTGAAGATAAAGGATATAGCTTATGCGCTCCTGTGTTGTCTTTGCTGCCTTAAGCATTCACTGTATAGAATGTGGGGGATTTACAAATTTTCATGGAGGAAAAACAAAAGCTTTTTTTTTATATTAGTAGCTCACGGGGAAAGGGAGAAAGTACTGCTGGTGAATAGCTCAGCAAAACAAAGAAAACAAACGGCCAGAGATTTTGAATATTTTTTCTAGTATATTTCATGACTCTCACGACAAAGAAGGAAGAAAACCAAATGCATATATGTTAACATTGCATAAACAAATGAGTACACCTGGAGAAATGTCTCCAGAGGAAAACACGAGCACAAGTATGCATATCCTTATTAGCACACAGTATCACGATTTAAGTGGAACTGCAATCGAATTTTACGCCAACTATGTAATATGGTAAAGGTGCTATCTGTATCGGGGAAGCAAAGATCACTCTGCATACCTAATAATGCATAATTATATATATACGTATATACAGAGAGACAAGCAACCCCTGGTTTGAAATGCAATTCGTTGCAATTTGGGGAGACTTAAGACAAGGAGTGGAAAATGAAATGAGATCCCTTGAAGGAAATCTAACATTTGCACGCCTGCTTTCCAATTAAGCTGTTACGAAGTCTCCCCTTGCGATGAGTTTACACTTGCAAGCACAAGACACAAGGGAGTGGTTGAAAATCATATGAAAGGGAACAACTAATTTGAGTGGGAACTGATCCCCGTTGTGGAACTTCCCGTGTCTGTCTGGGACCAGATAAAATCGAAATAGCGAGCGGCTTCCTGAACTGTGTGCTTTTCTTGTTGAAGACACAATATTATACGTATACACTACCCTATAGCTTGCTGTAAGATTAAAATAAATATAGAGAAGCTCAAGTTACAAGTTAGCACATTTGCCATCAGTCAAAATTTAAAGTGAGTAGTGAGAATGTATATACATATAACATCACATCATATGGGAAAGAAGAATTGAAAGGCAAAAGCTTTTGAACCCTGTAACAGTAATTAGAAATAAAGCGCATGAACTGAAAAACGACGTCTCAAGTTTTTTGAATAATGCATAATATATATTATGTTTATATCATATAGATTAAATTAGATCTGAATGTCACAAATGAAAAAAGAAAATGTCCTCCTACCAGCGCATATTAGAAAAAAGGTGGTCAAATTTGTGAGTGTATGGTATATAGAAGTGTGCAGAGAAGAGACATTACTACATACTACTGCCATTAACATTGTAACTGGGTAAATCAGAGTATAGCGAACATTATAAAGAGAAAATTTCTGTTTTTTTGCAATAAATATTTAGAGAACAAGAAGAACGTATAGCAGCAGTGAAGAATGGAAATTCTACAGGAAAATGTCAGATACAAAAAGTTAGAGTATAACTATAGAGTAGAGAAAGAAGTAAGAAACCAAAAAAGGGCTTAAGTGAAAAGTAAATGAAATAATAAAGTTCCAGCATTTCCAAAAAAATAATAATTAATGATCGTAACAAAGTTATCCGTTTTTTTCCTTTTTTTTTTAGTTTTTAATAGAAAATAAGCGCAGTTGTAACTAAGAGATAGTACAAGAATACACGGAAGAGAAGACGAGGAGAGAGTAGTAGTAGTAGAAGTAGTAGTAGTAGCAGTAGTAGTAGTAGTTTTGTTATAGAAGGGAGAAGAATGTATTTACCTTTGAGCGATCTTTTCCGAAACACGCCTGCACTCAGTAAGCCCAAACAATACAATAGATAAATACAGAACAAGTTATTTCGAACGAACTCAGAAGAACAATTAGAAAAATACTTTTTTGGTTTCCTTTAATTTTTTTTGCATTTGATTGACAAAATAAAACAGAATCCGCATTGTGGAAGTTGCAAACAGTGAACTATGGGCTCCGAAATTTTTACAAAATAACATACTCTATGTCGATAGACCTAAAATTTTGCTCAAATACTATATTTTCAAAATCATAAAAAACTAAGTGCATCCTCGATTATTTGCTTTTTTTTAATGCTGAATCAACTGTGACTATGGATAGGCGTACGTACTATTGGGTAGTAGCCTAGTAACTACTACGTGGGGAACTTTCTGAAACCCTCAACGAAACCAAATTATATGCGAATATTATAGATGAGAAAATGGCAAAAAGGTGGTAGTTAACAAAAAATATGCTGACGTCTGTATTTTGAACCACACGCTTTAAATAAGAGCTGGACAAGAAGGACAAAACGACAAGTGAATGTATTGAAGTGAAATGCGAATAACCTCATATGTATTGTATATATAATATTATAAAGATATACAGGCAATGGTGAAAAAAGGAAAATGCAATCCTGAAGGGTATCCACAAAAAATCGAGTCAAAAGTATTTGGAATACATATAAATACAAGTTATGCGGAGTTTTTGGGACTTTTGTAAAAAAAACACTTAAGGATGTGAGTCGAACGCCATTGAAAGCAACGTAACAACGGTCACAACAAAAGCAAGACCTTTGTTAAACTATGCTCTTGCCAGTCAGAACTAGAAAACCACTTTCACAAGAAGATCATAAGAATATCTAATTATCAATGTCATACAAAGAAAGAACTTTCGGTTTATCAAAAGGCAAACAAGGTCATATTAAATTGATATGTATACTAACAATAAGAAGGAGAACAAACGCGAGAAAGTCACAGGATCAGTCACGGAGAAAAGTTACACAAAAACGTCACAAGACAATACAAAAGATTTCACGGAGGGCTTGCCAACCACATGGGAACACACGAGGAAATGTCAACACACAATAAAACGTTGAATTAGAGTTTTGAGAAACAATGCAAGATTCAGCTCCTTCACGCTGCCTTTCCACAATGCATATATCGGCAAAAATCGAATCTATACTTTCTCCCGAATTCACCTTAATTTGCTAGTGAAACTCCATTTACTTCCCCTTTACTACCAATTTGTATAATCAAAATTGTACATAAGAAAGTGAAAGCACTTATTAAACAATAAGAAAATAAAGTGAGCATTTTAGCGTACTGGCTCCATCGCTTCATTGTCACTTCAGGAAGTTAAATTTACATATCTAATTGTTTATGAAAACTGCTAAACTCCTTTATAAAAAGGATTAAACTTGTTCATAAAAGAGAAATCATAGGTTTCACCATTTTTTCGCTAGTTTTCCTTAGGCAATTAACTGAATATTACGCAAATATTGTGCCCATTGCTTTTGTCAGGGGCCAAATCGACTAAAAAGAAGACAAACACAATAGAAAGCAAAGCAGTTGTAGCCAGCTGTAAATACCATTGAATATTTTTTTGGGTGTTCTCACGAGTCATCCTATACTAAATCAATAAAACCAGAAAATCTGCCTCAACACAAAAAAAGTCCAAGATTCCAGTAGGAAATAGCATCGTTCTCAAAAACTGGTCAAATCTTCTTAGTATGAGAGTTTGAACGAATTTCATTAAACAATGCCACACCCGATTACTTATTTACCACCAGCATACACATACACGGGGATATTTCAATGGACTTATAACTTACAGACATATAATGAGGATGAAATACCTGACTTTTCTGCGCATAATAGTAGTGCAAGAGCCCAACAACCTAAATGTGCCTGTCAAAATTCCTTCCTACATGACACATGGAATCCTTTTCTCCATACCAATCGCTCGGTCAAAATGAAAAAATGAGGATGCGTTAGCAGAGATGGTTTTCACACGTTTGTTTGGGATAAAGAAAAAACCACTAAATTGCTATTACTTCTACTTGCTCCCCTTCATTGATGGTCTTACACAGCTTCTCTATAGCCTTCTACTAACAATAAAGATACCGAAGCATGCCGCCTTACTGATTCAACAGGGGTTGGGATGGACAAAATCGTTCCTATACATCCAAACAAAAGAAAATAATTGCTGGAATCTCATAATGCATTACGTGTATGTACATACATGTAACTAGTACTTTCAGGCACATACTACTTGTAATTTGTATATTAAAAAGATAGATTTCATACTGATTATTGTAATCACAGAGTACATTAGAGTAGTTCGTTGCACAGTTAATACATACAAAAACATATAATATTGAGATATTATAGAGATTTATGGAAAACAAAGGACAAAAACTATTCCCAAAGGAAAAAAACAATAACTACCGCACTTTGATTCCTACTTTTTACTGTTAGATTCTCATGAATTATCAGTACATTACGTACATACAATAGGTATACCAACATTAAAATTTGCCAATTCTACGAAAGACGCTATAACTACTCTGCCTTGTCATTGCACTTCCCTCCAACCACAATTTGTGCTAGGATGTGTTCTCAATCAAATCCACTGCACCACCTTCCTAGCAATACTTGCGGACGGGGGAACGGGTACACGGTACCCGGCAAAACTCGAAAGAATGAGAAAGAAGCCGTGGGAGTTGCCCCGCGGAGAGTGTGAAAACAAGAAGGAATTCTTGGGGAGTTGAGGTTTGAAATGCTCTTTGAAAGAATACTCCGTGACGGCGGTTCTCCCGGCACAAGACTTCCCCCGGAAATAACATGGAAGTAAATCAAAGAATGTTCGTTGTGAGAATGTAGGATTCCTTCGACGGGAGGTCACCCAAGTTCTTGCAAAGCGAACTTCTGAGCATTCTCACATAAACCATACATTCCTTAGTCCTTTCAGTTCTACTGGAACAGACTCCGCTTCCAGGCTTGTTTTTGAAATACCACCCGAGCATACTTTCCCCGGAAGCTATTTCGTGTCCGATATAGCGCGTTTGCATTCCTTCTTCCTTTCGAAGCGACATTTTCCTTTGTCCTTGCAATATGTACCTTTCAATATCTATTGAAACTCCCACGTATTTCCAAAAAATATATGTATATAAAAGTACCGATGGCAGCAATGCGTAATGAAATCTAGACAGTTAGGAAAATTCGTAGAAAAATTGGTTTCGCATTGTTTGATGCTTTCTCGTCGTGGTAAGTAAATCGTCCAACAACTCCAGAATATTTGGCAGAGGAGTGTGAAATAGGTGCTGGTACTATTTAACCTCCCGTAATCACATCAACAAAAATTTTGTTATTGCTATCTAGAAGACATTTTCTCATCTGGTTCTGCATGCGAAGTCGTAAACATTTGGGTTTTACTAGGTAGGTAGTGCAGTTTCTCAAGAATTGTCCGAAGCAAAATTTCAATGACAATTTCCCCTCTAAATTTCCCCAGGTAGCATGTAACTATTTAGGAGTGGCTGAATTAATATCAAGTACAAGGATTTTTTTTTAAATCAATCATGGACATAGCACCCCCCTCGCTTAAATCAGGTGTTACTTGCCACCTATTCCCATGGCTTTTATCATAACGGGGGAGAAGCAGGAAAATTAAGAGCCGGAGACAAGACTGGATGTTGCCGACGAGCTTCGCTCAATTATTTTAAACTGGTGGATTAATATTTTTCGGTTAAGACTCAGGAATTCAGGGCAAAAATGTCCTCATTTTTGGAAAATTTTGCTGTTTTAGTAATCGGTGGCTTTGTCAAATTACAATGGATAGTGTAACACGTTTACGTGAGACGAGAGACAATAGCGTAGCAATTAGTTTTTCCTTATTCTATAAAAACACGAAGTGAGCTGAGTTTCACTCATTTAGAAGGTTTTGAAGATGTATAACTGAGAATAGATGGCGATAACGACTTCTGCAAATATACTCGAATTGAAAAACGTCGCAAGAATAATCAGAGGAACTAAAACAAATGGTGCACGTAAAATGATCTAGCATTCACACATACGTTTCTCTTACAACACAGACATATCCTGGAAATATGTAGGCAGCGAAGACTCGAAAAAACAAAAAACAAACAAGAGGTAGAAAAGTCTTACCGGTAATAGAACACAGTAATCTGAGAGAAGAGTTAGGATCTTGACTCTTGGGCACGGGGATAGTCAATGTAATGGGTTTATGAAATTTTCGCCTCCTCGGCTCCACCGTGACAATGGGTGACACCGACACTCGACTTCCGGCGACTTTATTGATCAATTCCAGTGGGATGGGCTGAGCCTATGGAAGATTTAAGGTTTTCGTAGTTCCCATAATTCCAGTAAAAATTCAATTTTTGAGTTCATTTTAGCAAATGAAGGATTTCCCGTCATGGTGTTTCGTTTTGGTTTTCGTGCAGATTTTAAAAAATGGTAAGAGGAGGTATATAAATATATATATATATATGCACATCGGTATAACCGTGTCAACGCAATCACAGCGAATGCAAATTTATGTCACACAATGGGAGCGAAGAAGTGCGCCATTAAAATCAGCAGCACAGCAACGAGGTCAGAAGACAAGGGGGTGTACCGGAAAAAAACAAAAAAAAAACAAAACAACAGTAAATTAATGTGATCAAATCAAACATAATGGATAAACTACAAATGTTTAACTACAAATTGCTTCCCAAACTTAACTAAGGATAACCAATCCAAACAATTACACGCAATTCACAATCAATTTGCTTTCTCTATAAAACCAATCAATCATCAAAACCAAAAAGATACAATACAACACAAAGGAAAACATGGGGTTAGTCAATCCAGGAATGATGGATAGTAAACTTTTTTTTAGACATGCGCACAGGGAGAGCCAATGCTTGCCCGATGGCCCTGGTGTAAACCGGCCGGAACACGAACAATATTCGCTAAAACTGGGTCAAAGTACAGAAAACACTCAAAACCTTTGGAATTACAACTTTTTACGTAATTATCACGTAACACCTGGATATTCTTGGATCTAATCATAATTCTGAAAAATGGGATTTAACAAAACAAATGAGTGTTTGACTGTTGAACCGGCTAGTTTACTACCCAGGAGGGTGGCAGGGTTTGCTACCCATTACCACCAAGGAAATGACGGATAAATACGCACTCCGTATATGAACCAAGAATGTGTAGTAGATTTTTTGGTGAATGTGAGAAGCAGTGGACAAGCGTAGCAGTATATAAATTCTGGGGAATCATACACATATATGTATGTACATATGTATATAAACGTTAGTATATAAACGGGCTTGCATGAATCAATCAATTATTATTATAATCATATTAAGCAAGCAAGGAGGCCCCCAAACATCAACAACACAAAAATTTATAGCGGAACAAACCATATACCGAAATATTTTTATATAAAAAACACAAGAAAAAAAGGAAAAACTTTTTGCTCATATACGATTTTTTGCAAGGAAGTATCATTATTGTACTTTCACAATGCACGTTACAAAACGTTTTCTGAATAATTTTCAATAGTATCCGGTTTCGGGAGTCAACCCAATAAACAGTTTTTAGAAGTATAAAAAACGACATTGGAAAAGACTGTAGAATATATACAAAGGGACCTTCTTGACTTGCTATTTTTGAATCTCTGATATTTTTATTCAACTTCGGGATAGCAATTGTAAATGGCACGAAAAAATTTTGGTAAATTTCACGACAATGTCGTAAAAGAGCTTTCCACTGCCCTCCTGCATGTTTCCAACTGAGTGCTCTCCCTGACACAAGGCTCGGGCAATTGGTTGCATTAATATGAAAGAGGAAAAGTAGTAGCGTAAAAAACAGTAAGACAATAAAGTAAAACGTTTCCGTCAAATTTTTAAGCATGACGGAAGAAAGTTGTTTTTCGCTTTGTTTTTTCTTTCTTAAGTTGAATAGTTAGTTTTTTGTCACTTGACTTTATTGGGCGGAATCCCGTCATCTCTCTACCAATGCTGTTATAATTTTGTTTTTGTTTTTTAAGGTACAAGAGATTGACCCGGACACCTTTCCAAAAATTGAATTTCTCCACAGTAAGTATTGTGAATGTAATAATAATAATACTGGTTACACAATAATAAATGTAGTAGTAAACGACTAACTGTTTACAATGTTAATACAGGACAATCAAACACGAATCAGTCACACTCATTGCAATTTAAACGTTTACAAGGCATGTTAATAAATACATCTAACGAAAAAATCAGCCTATAGTAAAACCTTTTTGAGGGAGTAGGCTCTAATATAACCAAATTGACTAGGAATCGCCCATTGTTTACACACACGGACTTAATATCAAAATGAAGCCTTTTTGTAATGCAAGGGTCCACGAGAATTAATTCTTTAAAAGTTATACGTATTTATATGCATGTCTTATTTTTTAAATAAAAATTATGAGATTCGAAGTTATGAGTAAAAAAGTTCGTAAGTAACAGCAGCTTGCAAAAAAACTACTAGTATTAATTTACTCCAGCCCAATCGCTGAAATTACTTTTTTGACCAGAACTGAAAGCACATTTTTATAAATAAATTATTGTAATATAATTTATATTACCACACTGCACACCCTTTCAAAGACTAGACTTTTTGAAGACGAACTAATCTGTAGAAATAATAATGATAATTATTGCCATGCTAAAAATATTGCTCAAGTAGTACTCTTTGCAAATATTTCCCTGCAGAAGATGCGGCTCCCAATGCTCTAAGGGTCGGATTACTAAGTGTGTAACCAAACGCGAAAATATATAGAGAAGCATGTCTGATTAAGCATAAAACTTTCTGTCCGGGACAAGGCCTCCATCATCTTATATCTTCACTGTCTACAGGAATTTTGGGGGCAATGAGATTCTACGAATCTACTAGTACCTGCCGCCGCCCATAAATTCTTACCCTTTCCACATTTAACATCAGGAGCTCTTTTTCAAGAGGGTGTAAATATTTACTTTCTACAACTCGGAAAGAGCTTTATAATTTTTTTTAAGTATTATTGTTATCACATGGCCTGCCGTTATTCGTAATGAGGCACAGTTTTCAAAGTCAGAAGATTTTTCCCCTTACTTAGATAGTCTATGATTACCATTACTCGCACAAATATGATACTAAATTAATTTTTTTTAAATCATGACTTCTAACTACAATTACATCATAGTATATGTATGATAAATCATGTAGGCACTAAACATAAAGCTTCCACTAGATCTCACCGGAAGCAAAATCTGTACAATGCAGGTTCAGCACGATCAGCGCCCGCTGCATGTGGTGGCTGGTGGCACCAAACCACACGAAAAATTATATACATTATTGACGTATGTATCGTGTTGAATTTTTTTTTAATTTGTAATACAGATTTATTGCTTGCATATAATGAAATACCTACCGTCGGCGTCCTGAAGCAATGTAACAATTCAACTTCCAACCTCTATAAATTTCTCAGAAATTCTACAGCATTTATGCACAACACATATATGTATAATGTGTAGTTTGTAAAATGGCCAGTTTATCGGCAGTTTGTCAGCTTATTTAATTCTATGTATTACTGGCCAAAGTTAAATACATCACTGAATCCTGAACAGCTTGTCTCAACACCCTCACCCTTTCACTTTAACTACAATCTTAATGAAGTCACTTAAAGAAGAAATATGAGGGCACCAAGGTAGACAATATGTGGTCGTAAATCCTAATGCATCCATTACTGTAACCAGTTAAGTGCTTGTTTAATGCTAACAACGATGCAGCAATGACTGTTAAGTTTGCCATGGTGCTTTTTTGAGTGGCTTACAGAAAATATGAGCGACACCAATATAATGGCGACACGCTGGTTGAAATAATGCAACCTTAATGACTAATGCAAAAACTTCAGGAATTAATTGTTCTGGTCAAAAACTGAGTCCTAATTATCAAAGCATCCTTCAGGGTGAGCAGGTGCGTAGGATACTCTAGCTACACTGACTTTTCGTATATTTATAATGTGGCAGTGGTGATGCTTGGGGAAACTACGACAAGCGTGCTAAAGGTGTTGTGCATGTGCACTAACAACAAAATAGTGTATCTATATCTAGTGCCCAACAATTCCACGGTCACTACGGAAATTTCCGGGACAAGTATATTGTTTTAGAGTTTTAAAAGTAAGAGGAATAGGAAAACCTGACAACCACTCGTCAGATAACCACCTTTATGCAAGCATGTATTTCTGCTTCTGCTCAATAATCTGAGACGTTGACTAACCACTAAGTATCAAGTGACTCAAAAAACTGAAATTAACGGACTAGTAAACGTGGCAATGTGAGACTGCCACACTTTACGACGGACAACAGAATATATGTATATTAATTATTATATTCGTTTGGTTAATATCACTGAACTCTAGCTAACTTTCTAGAGGACAACAGACGTTTTTCTGTGACCAAACTCAATCAATAAGGAATTAACCTTAGCGCGTTACACCAACCATACACGGCAAAAGCGAACGCCACAGGAAGATATGCTTTGAAATGCCGTGGAGTGGGAGTTACGCCTGCTAGCGGGCAAGTCGGAAGACCGTCGAGTACAAACAAATAATTGAACGGGCATTTGCTTTGGATAAACCAAACAACGTGCACTACCTCAACTGCATCTTAACACAAGGCAACCAAACCTGAGACGTTCGTTTTTGGCAGATATTTTGATATGGGAGACGGAAACCCAATCAGTCCCTTTAGTTTCCGTTTCCATACCTAACCTACTACTGCTCATCCGGTTCTCATCTAAACTGTTTACGTACGCATTAAGTCGATGAAACTATGAAACTGCTGACACCTAATTCGCTACGGTAAGACATCTCAAAAATTTAATCCAGACTGAATATAATCTATCATGCTTCTCCTTGAATACTAGGTCGTGTTCGAATATGACACTTCTGGAAGCACGAAAAAATGTGTGCTTTCGCCTAGAACATTGGTTTCCCTAGCTAAAAATTCAAATTTACTGGCACACTCAGGAATTTCGAATCTGTATTACCTATTTAATCGCTACTGTTGCGAGAACTCTAGGTTCATGATATGGAATATAATGGAGAAAAATGTCCGCAATGGATATTTTAGCATTCAATATAGTAAAGTGGGAAATAGGTAAAAACATGTGCTAATCCTACATGTGGATATACCGTGAAACAACACACGCTTCAGTCAATCTTTGCGCTAATGGGGCAAAACCTCCCTGAGTAAATTGAAGGCAAGAGCAGAAGATCGTCATCCTCTTTCAGGATTTGAGGTTTCTGTAATTAAATCTAGTTTTCGGGGGCATGCCAGGTACTACAAATGGCTGTGTCGTAACTGTGGCAGCGCACCTATAGTCAGAGTATGAAGCTATACTAATTGAATTTTAAAGTGAAAGTGACATGGGGCGAAATCAAAGGGATTGATTTCGTACACCATAAACTATAATATAGACTAGATTTAACACTCCTTTTTATCACATTTCCGACGTACGAGACGGTGAACCTGATAAATTATTTTTTATGAAGATAGTTGTTTTTCATAATTTTCAATATAGTTTAAATGTTTTTTTAAATTTTGTTAGGCTTTATAGATTTTGTGTTGGGAAAGGAAGGACACAATATAAACTACCAGAATAAAAGCAGCAAAAAGTCACTTGGATGTGTGGTGAATGTACAATAGTGGTTTACATGTGATATAGGAGATATACATACAAATAATAGCCCCGTTTTTGTTTTGTTGTCTTTACGAAAATCACCAAATCAGGGCAAAGCGTTTCTTTTTCGGTATATTATTGACGATGATTTTTTTCGTAGTAGCAGATTTTGAAGGCTTCAGTTTGCTTACCTGGAGACCAACTTTAATCCGTTTGGTGAGAGCACCGCATGGGAAAACTGCTTGCACTTGTGGCACTACACTTGATGACACCATTCCTCCGTCCGGACCCACGGCATGAACTTCTTGACGAATCCTGGAGACGAGTGCAAAGTACTGGGGGAAATCCGTCGTAAGAATTCTGGTGATGCGATTAGTTTTCAAGTCCTCCAGTTGCTTCAGATCTTTATAATGAAAAACCAAGTACAGAGTATTTTACAGCAATGTGCACTGAAAAAATAAATCTCAGTCGTCACCAGCTACAATGAAAGTATTAAAGCGAAGGCATAAGGCCTTCAACGCAGCCTTCTATTCTACATGAAAAGCCATAGACATTTTAATGAGAAATCAGTTTTTTGTTCTTAAATTCCTGCTAGCAACTTTTGAAATTCAGGTGCAATTGAGGAGATGCAATAGAGAGAGAATGGAAAAGTTATAATAAATTAATAAATATGTATAACACAGTAATTTCAAAAACGGGTTCAAGTCCTTTGATGAAATTGAGATTTGAAAGCACTCTATTACAGCTTGGTTAGGTACCCTTTTGAGAGGGCCAAAGTTAAAATAATTGCGTGCAATACAATATCATTTGTTGAAATGTAATGCTTTTCCGACACTCTTGGAAATTTTGCCAGGTGGACTCAAACCATTTTAGAACTATCTATATACATATAAAGAAAAGACTAGCCATTTATTTACTCACCAGTTGAGTCAAAGGATTCATTGAGTACATCTTGTACAGCTTCCTCCGTAGCATCCAAGTTGTGTTCACGCCATGTCTCCCCATTGTCCGATCGTAAAACAACGATCTCCCTCTCATGACCTCGGAGTGATGCAAAATGGGGAACTTCGAGAATCACAGGTCCCAAGAATTTTGCTCCAGCAGGACCCAGTTCCAGAATCCTAGAAGCCAAAGCTTCCCCTTCCATTAGCGGAGGTGGATGAACGAGACGATCCTTCTTCAAATATCGGCACGTTATTCTCATGGGACTAGGTGCCTTCCGAGGTGGAATAATGACCCGAACTCCAGAATGACGACAGCCTCGCATTGCACCGCCTCTGGCATCAACCATGAAGCTCACCAGGAAGCTGTACAAAAATTAATTTCTCATTCCTGAACCCACACAACCACCATATTTGTCTTTTCGCCGTGATCAAACTGACGTGTTCAAATTCAAAGCGTGATGTGGGATAATTTTTAAAAAAGTAAATGATTACAAATCCAGCAACGAAACTTATAAGGAATGACAACATTTACATTTTTTTAAACACTAATACTTATTATTACATGCAACACAACAGGTAGGGCAAGACTCTTTTCCATTACAATTACAACAACCCAAACCGAAAAAATAAAAATTGTGACGAATTTTAAAAACAACCCCCCCCCCAACTGGGATTACAGGCGAGTAAAATAAACAGCGGTATTAGTAATAACTCCAGAACCTGAAAGCCTGGAATGTACATAATTTTACATTTAGTATAGTGAAGCATTATCACAGAGTAAATAAAACACAGGACAAAACACTACCGAGCACAACAACAAAGAACTTAAAAAACGGCAGTGGTAAACAAAATCAGGCATTCACCAAACCTTTACCAAATTAAAGTGTAATTTCAGTTCAAATACTACCTGCATGACATCCATAAAATAGACCAAACCAATCACTCATCAATCTAAGGTAATATAAATCATATATTGGCAAACGGAATTCTGAATGTGAAACTACGAAATTCTGAATCAAAGCTAAAAGGAAAATTCCACATAATGTACGTAACGAAGCAAAATGGATGAAATAAAAATGTGTATACAAATGTGTCGTGAAATAAAAATGCTGCCCACATTTGTCACGGTCCTCTTTTCCATTACTAATATACAAAAGGTAATTACTAATTCCGTGTGACACATGGTAAAAAAAACTATTTCAAGTAACATTATTTTAGCAAGTTTGGCTATTGTAGAAGGGGCTTACTTTCTCCAGTGAAGTTTTCTAGATACGGACATGCAAGCACCATCGGAGCATGTTAGTAGTAGTATTTCAGGTTTGAGAAGGCAAGAGGGGAAACAAGAAAAACACATAGATTGTTATGGTTAGAAGAACACATGTAAGTACTAGAAGTACTAAATTTTACTCTTTCAAGACGTACAAGTGCTAAAACCCTTTCATACTTGTACTTAAACCTACAATGTACAGCACAAGGCTTTCACAAATAGAATTCAGGAGAGAAACCACGTGTCATAAGTTCATAGTTGATCCTATCAAACTACAGACATCCTGAATCCATATAATACTTTGTCCTTGTCGTACACACATTTCTGACACCACAATTTATGAGTATTTTGCCCACACCAATCACTGTTCGTGTATAACACCTGATTCATTAATCGTCGCTTGCTCATTGTAAGAACACAGGTGCGCACAACGAAAATTGTTAAACACAACGAAAATTGTTAAAATTTAACTTAAATTGAGGTATGGATGGCTAAAAGGAAGCGGATGTGGACCCAGGCGTATAACAAATTCGAAGATTAGTCTAATTTCCCGTGGGTGGTACCATTCCACCTAATATTTCCGAATGACCTCAACGGGGAGTTATGCTAATTGTAAGGAGTAACTACTGCTAACACTAACGACCGCGGAGCTACCAGTATGGAGTTATTGCGATGCACAACCTAAGGAAAATTACTAAAGCCAACTGTTATAATTACAACGGTTTTTACGATTTCGAAAAATAGGTTAGACTTGGACCACAAAAGTCTCCTTAAATTCTAAGCTGGTGTTATGGGAGAAATTGAGAAATCTTAA
Source organism: Disparrhopalites patrizii (assembly GCA_034698585.1). Lineage (NCBI taxonomy): Eukaryota > Metazoa > Arthropoda > Collembola > Symphypleona > Sminthuridae > Disparrhopalites > Disparrhopalites patrizii. Next base: position 10,296 of record JAQGBT010001506.1, on the reverse strand, counting down.
ATTTTGCATTAAACATGCAGTATCCTCACGGGGGGAACGCATTCAACAGAGAGACGCTTACGAATGCTCCCGTTGTCACGTGATTGATTATATTTGAAAGCGTCACCTTCAAGTAAGAGAATTTATTATTTATTTGTGCGGTTACATTACTTCAGAGTTTTAGATTTTGCTACCTACAAAAAAGTGAGGGTAAATGAAGGGAACGGGTTGCGGAGGGAGACGGCTTGTGTCCTTTCGTTGCTAATGTAAATAATAGATCTAAGAAAACATATTAGTAATTGAAACGATCAAGACAAGAATTACGGACAAGAGTTAAATTATTATGAGCTTATACTGCAAGTTATTCAAATGAACTCGGACGAACAAGCAGAGCTTGTTACAATCTCGAGTCACAGTTAGTTGCAAAACTTACTAGTGCACAAAATCAAGAAAAAACATGGATAAAATGTAAAAATGTCATCTTGCTTGCCCTTTCTGCTTTGGAAAACATGTTTGTTTTTGCTTTTTTTTTTTTTTGGTGAATTTCAAAAAGAAAATTATATCACAAGACCTGTCACGACACATCCCAATGGTTGAAGTGGACAATGTAGAGGATCGGCTCTGAAGGCTGTAGTTCAAGCTGTATCTGGTTGTAGGGGTCGGGGTGATGGTTAAGGATTTATAGGAATCAGCGCTGGGTATTCTTGTTGGATAGAGTAAAATAATCAAAATGGAAAATAAATAATTCACAGGGTATTAAAACCCACCACTGTTGAAAAAAACACTGTTCATCTGGAATAATGTTATTCACAAAAAAAAGGAACAATGGTTCGCCCTTTTCAATTCAAACTATACCTCAAACTGTGGATCCTGATTTTATTAACACACCCGTGACAACTCCTATATGCAATTAAGGAAGGGATTAACTGACGAATACATGCTTAACACTTTCTCTTCCTTCAATACGGCGACATGTTAATGATCTTGGATTTAAATACGATACAAGATCAGAACATCACACCCAAAGGAATTTACATTAACGGATTAATCAAATGGTATACACTTAAGGTACACTAATAATCCTTTTGCCAAACAATATTCAATCCTATAGACACTAAGGCGGGACACTAAAAGGGTATGGCTTCCAGAACAGAACACATAAAAAAGGAACGAACCCCAACACGAAGACAAAAACACAACAAAACGTTTAAAAAAAGGAACAAAAAATAATCATTAGACTGAGAAACATTCATGGTACCAAGAGGTCAAAGAAAAGGAACAATTTAGGTAAATGCCATGTAGTAAAAAAAAAATATTCCAGTCTCTATGTCACTACATATTAAGTAGCACTGTTATTTCGCCTAGCTTCAATATCAAACATTTTGCTCGCTTGTCTGTACAGAATACAGCAAAATAATCCATTCCTGCTCTTGTACATGGAATAACGATTAAATATTAATAAATCGGATTATGAACATATATATTAAAAGCACTGACGTCGAAGGAACTTGCAGAACTCCTCCACTAAAACATCCCAAATATGTACATACAAAAGGTTTGTAATGGCAGCAACTTACCCAATCTGTACCGGTGACCTTGATATATCAATGTTATCCGACGCCAGTTGACTATACTTCTGTGACAAAATGTTTTCTTCTTGATTAATATCTACAAAAACACACGAGGTCGGTTAATTCACATAAAATGTTGACAAATATAGTGCTTGATCAAGTGACCAGATGTTACGGAGTTGTGTGTTTTACAATGTAATTACTGGTATTTTATAAATAGAAAAAAAGAGATAAATCTTACATCCCGAGTCTCGATGATGTTGTTCATCTCTAGTAACGTCTATTGGGAGTGAGTCATCGCCCAGAGACTTCATGTCATCCACCGTGAGATATCGGTACGACTCGTTCCCAGCATCCTCCGTCCCTTCGTCTTCGGAGTCGGACGCGAGGGCCTCGGCCATCGATTCCGGAGCCAAGACCTTGTACCGCTCCTCAATCATCGTTGTAGTCGTCGTTGTCGTCGTAATCGTTGTCGTCACAATCTTCAGAGTCTCCACCACCGAGACATATCCCAGCTTCTCCGCAATCGCCAATGGAGTTTGACCGGCCTTTTAACGGAACAGAAACAAAGAGTTTACAACATCAAATCCTCTGCAGAATTAACCATCAAAATCGAAAGTGAATAACTGGTACTTACATTATTAACCGCATCTGGACTAGCTTTCTTCTCCAGCAACAACGTTATAATGAGGGTTTGCCCCTGTTGGGCAGCATGGTGAAGTGGTGAATTACCTAGGACAAATGAAAGGGTTTGTTGAAGTTAAATGTCACATGTTAAACTTTCACACTGGGCGAAATGGCACTTGATAACTTCACTTTTTTTATTACTAATTACTTTTTTATAAGTATTTAATTTAACACACTACAAGTGTCACAGCTTACCAGCAGATGTTGTTGAATGAACGTCGGCTCCTTGCTGGAGTAAATATCGAACCATTGCAGCCTGACCAAAGTGAGACGCAACATGGAGTGGGGTGTAGCCAGTATTTCTAAAAAGGACATCCAAACCGTGTGATTAAGACATTCCACACCTAAATCCGGACTAAATCTTATTAGATGTCATTTAGGTACAACAATCAAGCTTACGTCTGCGAATCCACGTGGGCACTGCCGTTATTCACCAACACATTCGCGGCTTGAACTCGATCTTCCTGAGCTGCGAGATGCAGAGGTCGGAGTCCGCTCTGTCATGTTACAATGGAAGGATTTAATAAATTGCAATTAAAAAAAATCATGTTTTATTGTAGAGCTCAGTTCTTGCAAGACATCATTTGTGTTTAATTGATCATTCAGAGGCACCCACCTTCGCTCCAGCATCCGCATCAGCTCCATGCTGAATCAACAGGGTAACCATATCCGTATTTCCTTCCTGAGCAGCCAGATGAATTGGGGTGAATCCGGCTCGTGATTCAGCGTTCACGTTCGCTCCATATTCCAACAATGCTGTAGCAATGTCCATCTGACCCTTCTTGGCAGCAATATGAAGGGGAGTGTACAAGTTCTGTTTGGAATATCAAGAAAAATCAGGCTTTGGTACACGCAATCCCTATCTTCTGTGGCCAATGGCGACCATGTTTAGTGAATTTAGTATTTATTATTTACCTTCGCGGCACACTTGGGATCTGCACCATTGTTGAGGAGCATGAGTGCTACTTGGTTGCGATCATGATGGGTGGCCATGTGAAGTGGTGTTAAATTATTTTTGCCCTCCGCGTTAACTGGAGCACCCTTGCTCAGCAGAAGATTCGCGACTTTGAGATGGCCGTACTTGGCAGCTAAATGAAGTGGTGTGAATTTTCTGAAATTCCCAGGATTAAAGATGGGTTAGGAGAAATTTCGTAATCGGCTACTGATAGGATATACCCTGTATTTACGAGGAAAAAATAATTATCCTATACCTTTTCGTGACCGCGGCGACATCTGCCCCTTTATCCAGCAAAATGGACGCCACCTGCAACATTACAAATTCATGCTGTTTGTTGTTCCAAAATTTCTTCCAAAATGTAAGCCTGCAATTTGGCCTTACTGCATATACAATTGACTACCCTGTCATTCTTTTAATACTAACGACATTTTTTGAAGCTGTTACTACATACTTATACGCTCCAATTTGGAAGAAAACAAAATTAATCTTTAAAATTTTAGTCGTGTTTGAATAGCATTTGCTCTCTCAAAATTAAAAAAATTCTGTGTCAAATGCAGTGGAACATATGACATTGAAATGTTGAAGCAACACTATTTGCCATGTGCTTTCTCTTCATTTCAAGATTCCTTTATGTCCAATGGGTTGTTCATGTGCTATGTGGCATTACGTGCTTAAATACTCCTGCTCATCCCAAAAAATTTTCGGGTTTACTTGGTAGTTTTTTGAGTCATATCGTCATATGTCTCCGATAATTTTGGGCTTGAACCATTTGAAACGCCCATTGTATTGGTGCCAGGCTGGCATTAAAGAGGTTTTCCTAATGCTATATAAGCTTGTGTTGACGTAAATTAAAATTAAAAAAAAAACAAAATAATCTCAACGTTCTGGGAACTGTTTTTGTTATCAGTCAACTCCATCTGCAAATGCGGTGTGTACATAATATTTGAAATAACATGTGTTTACGTGATATCAAGTCTTGTGAGGAAGAAAAAACCGGAGGAGGCTGGACACACAATGGTATATATATTATTTTGGCAACCACCCAAGGGCAACTCTGGGGAATTGCCAACCAAAGCTCTTCGGCTCTATACGTAAAGCTATATAAGTTCATGCTGACAATAAAAAAAAGCATTTCTAACTATATATTTCGTATTTAAAGACGCATAGGAGAGCGTCGTACAAATTTTTCTGTTTGAGCAGATGTTCCCTAATCGAAACAGAAGCATAATAATAATACTGATCTTACGAGAAGCAAATGTTAACATCGATGACAGGTAAGGTAGAGGTATTCAAAAATTTAACTATAAGATGGTTGTTACAGGAGAAAAGCCAGGCGACCAAGTGGGTTCGAAACTTACGTCACTATTAAATCAAAACAATTTCTTTTCTTCATTTTTTTTCTTTTGTTTTGTTTTTCCTTTTTGTGCAGGGCTTGTAAATAATAGATCAAAGCAAGTACGAAACCAGACTTGAATCAGTGGTAAAAATAAAGTGTATAGTGGACATGATCAGACAAAATAATTTGCGGAAGTAACTTAAAAGGCTATGAGGAAACAATTTCCGACAAAGCTGCAGTTGGGTATGTAAACAAAAAGTGCAGCCAAAGCATTTTGATACAGTATCATAATAATAAGAGGATACAAGAGCGAATAAAAAGTAATCATTTCGAAACCAAAAAAATTAGAGTCATAGAGGTAGTTTATTCCGTTTTCCGACATTTATTGAAATACAAGTAACCCATTCTGTTTTTTTAAACTTCTCAAAAACAAACCAAAGCTCAGATTTTTTTTTGTCTGACACAAGAGTGCGAGACTAGTATGTAATGACTGGCTTCACAAAAAAAATAACTATAGAGCGATCCCGGATCGCCGAGCTTAGATGGACAGCGAGAAACGACAGCGCAAAGAAAGCTATACTTACAGGTAAATATTTTGTGGGCAATTAAAAATTGGCTAAAGTAACTTAACAATTGGGCATAAATTCTTACCACGAGGACAAAAAAGTATATTTCTAATTAGAACGAAGGACTGATCCCGCTTAGTACAAGATCTTTCAAAGAAAATAATTTGCTACGGAATAAGGCATAGGAAGATTAAAATAGAGTACACAGAGCCTAATAATATATAATAATATACTCTTGGTTTTTGCAGAGCTGGTTTCTCCATTAATGAGCCCAATAAAGAAGTAATTATAGAATACAAATAACAAAGAAGAATGAAAAAGTGAAAGCAAATATACAACATGGATTTTTTTTAACGTACAACCAAAGCGTGCAGTAAAGCTTATACCGATTTTTATACAGGATACTTGAAGTAGCAGAGACTTAGTTTTTAACAAAGCACGAATAATTGTGTACAGGAAGCATCTTTTTTTTTTTGCATCTGAATACGCATATGAATGTAACATGTAATGTCATTCTACAACAGCAACAATATGGCGGTGAATTATACGATCCACGAAGTACGTTCTTGTGCAAACTAATAGAGATGGACTAATGTATCTGTATATAGTAGCATTTAAATTATTGTTTTGTTTTTGTACCAATATATAAGATAAATTCCGCGTATGGGCGCCGGAAATTTATTATCATTGTGTGTCCAATGGTCCTTCTCGGTTTTTTTATATTCTCTGTTCTAAATAGGAAACCTAGCTTGGTCGATTACGGTAATTTGTGACTGAATCATGTCAGCAAGTAATTACTTCACTCTGGTTTAAAATTATATCCTTAGTAATAAAAAACAAATGCAACGTAATTAGGACAAGGTTCTTGTTTGGAATTTTCACGGAAGCCTGGAAATATGGATTTGTTTTTAACGAACAAGGAATAATTAGAGGACATGGAAATATTTAAAAAAACAAAAAAATTAAGGGGAAAAATCAAAAACGATAATACGAGCGTGTCAATCATATCTTATCCTTTTTTTTTTTGTAGGGCTTCAAATTTTTTTTTTTAGGAATACATTATCGTAGGACTTCGCCACATTCTTCTCGGTGAGAAATTCTACCAAGCACGTAATTAACAATAACTGAATCACTGATTTTCCTTTTGAGGAAACGCTTTACCTCTTCTTGTCCTTCCTTGGCAGCAATGCTTAAAGCTGTGTAGTGTTCTTTCCTGTGAATAAAACAATTAAAACACTTCATTGAGCAATGGTTTCTCCACTCGTCCATCATTTGCATTGACTCAAGTTTCGCAAATGGATTTCAAAATTTCTAGCATACACAGGAGAGGAAATTTTATTGTGAAAGTATTTGTGAAATTTTTCGTCAGATCAGCTTCTTTTCATTTTTTTGTGCAATACGCATGTACATATGGATAAGTTTACGTGTCATGGATATGAGGGGATTTTTGCTGCCAATATTCGTATTGTAAAGCAAAGGTTATAAAAGGAGCACAAAAGATACTTACGTTGCAGCATCCACAGCTGCGCCATGCTGAAGTAACAACATCACTAAGTCACAATTTCCAAGGCGGGCTGCTATGTGTAACGGAGTTTGCTCTTCCTGCAAAAATCAGACATCAGCCATTAGTTCACCAGTGACACATTTCAGCAGCACACATAGCACTGCACACAAATTACTACGTTTTTTTGGACTGCTTAATTCGGGTCACCAATACTATCCCAGGACTGTCCAGATTTCAATTAAAAAATTAGGTCACCCACTTATTTCGCAGTATGAGCCGCAAAATCGCTTAGTCTTCTCTTTTCCAGAAGTAAGCCCAAATATTTTTTAAAAAAATTGCGCTTGGACTTCCAGCAGATACTATCGCCACGTTCGACAGTATGGCTGTAATAGCTATTGACTATCCTAATGTTTTTGTTTATTTTCCTGCTAAATCATGATTTTAGCAAAATTGAAATTTATAAAAAATCAAGAACACTGAACTAAATTTATTTTTAAAAAACACCGGCAAAAATAGTCCCTTCCGCTATTCTGTAATTCTGTTAGACACATACATACCAAGCGATGGATCGAGGAAAACTGGAAGCCGATCCAGACATTTGGGAAAGATTGACAGGAGAGAAGTTTATAAAACGGCGAGGAACTATCAACAACGGCTTTGGTTTCACAAACATGCTACTGTTACTGATTGTTACGAGGTTCAACGTCAACGGTGTGATCCTTTCAGGACGGGCTTAGACGATTACTCACATGTGTACCTCAGCTTTGAAACAGTTGCACTTGAAACTGTCATATGCATATGTATGTATATACATAAGACGCCTATCAAGGAAGTCACTTCATGCAGAAATTTCAACCATTTTATGATGGGATTTAAGCTGACAAAGTTGATCGTTACGACGTACGACGCATTGTCTAAATCCGAGATTTCTCGGGTATTTTTGTTAAGCAGTCATCACTTGGTATTTGCGACTACTCCACTAGTCATTTGTGATGAGTCAAAGACATTCTTAAACGGCCATATGAGTCGTAACAAAAAGTGTGTAAGAGCTCTTACCCTTGCTCGAGCATCCACAGTCGCTCCATTCCTTAGCAGTATCCTCACAATATCTGTTTGGTTGGCGCGGGCAGCCAAGTGAAGTGGTGTTTCGCCACGAACCCTGCAATAATTAATAATCACAAACTCGCCCGTCAAACAATTCTACCAACAAATACGTTCATAATGTAGGTCCAGAAGGATTCGAAACTCACGTGGCAGCGTCTGGTTTAGCTCCATTTTGCAACAAGAAAATTGCAATGTTCATGCAACCCATAAAACTCGCAACGTGAAGTGGAGTCAAGCCAGATTCACTATTTGAGGCAAAAATTTGTCAATTGTTAATAAATGTCGCTTTTCTCCCACATGATATTGTACTGCATAGCACCATGCTTTACTCACGTTGTTGATTCAATATGAGCTCCATTCTTCAACAGGAGCTCTACAACTTTAATCCTGTTTTTCTTGCAAGCGATGTGAAGCGGAGTGAAACCATTAAGGGCTCGAGCATTCGGATCGGCCTTTCGATCCAGCAATAACTTCGCAACTCGAACGTGACCGCAATGGGAGGCAACGTGAAGGGCAGTGAGGTAGTCAATTCTGCGAATTATTATAAATGCATATTTGGATGTTTCGAAGTTAATCCCTGCCGTTGTTTTGATTCAAATTTTGAAGTGCGAATTACGCAATTAACTTACGTTACATCGTCGACAGGTGCTTTATGATAAAGGAGAATTCTCGCGGCATCCACATGGTCACCCTGGGCACTCATATGCAATGGACTAAGGCCTGGAAGAGGAAAAACCGAAATTAAAAATCAAAAGTAAATGAAAATTACAATAAAATAATAATGTTTTTACTGCTTCCAATTGTGGCTCGAAAGCATACAGTAATTGAAATACACGACAACTAGAAACTCATTGTCATTGATTGGAAAAACATTTTGTACGTACCATTCTGTAATCCGTCCGGTAGATGAAAATTATAAAAAAAATAAAAACAAATACATCCCAAATTAATTCATTCCGTACAAGAAGAGTGTGTGGAAAATGTAACAGTTTTGTTAATATTACCTTTGTTTTGGCACTTATTGGGGCCCCTTTTTCTAAAAGTAGATCAACTAATTGTTCATGACCAGACCGTGCGGCACAGTGTAAAGGGGTCAGTTGATCCTACAGAGTAATAAAGTACTTAATCGGTAAATTGTAACATTTTGCATTATTACATGCTTTTATCCTGCAGTTAGGCTGCAAACACACTATAATGCATATACTGACAATATAATATTGTCAAACGAAATTTTTTAAATGTTTTTGGCATTTTTTGTCATCTGGGGCTTTAGCTCTGTAATTGAGGAGGTTCTTTGGCAGATCAATTAAGGAACTGCAATTCATACGTTGTTTAATTTAAATACATATAACCTCAGCTGCCATTTTTCCTGCATTTAATTGCTGCCCGGATTGCATTATATAAAATCGTGTACGTTTTTCCCCGATTAATGGGTCCCTTTTGGCGGGTACCTAGGGACGGGTTTTTGCAAATGCAGACTTACGTAACGGGCAGGAAAAGTGACAAATGGTTTTTATTGTAGGATTGGAAGTGAACGTACCCGTGTTTTCGCTTCGATATTAGCTCCACGTTCTAACAGTAGTGCCGCTAGCTGAGCCTTCCCCCATTTGCTGGCAACATGAAGTGGCGTGATCTGATGTTTTGCTGGAAAATTCACATCTGCTCCCCGGTCCAGGAGTAATGCGGCAACCGAATGATTTCCATAATGTGCTGCAATATGTAATGGAGTGAAATTTGATTTGGAAGTAACATCTGGATTTGCCGAGTTTTGAAGAAGGAGAGAGGCTGCCTTGCAATCATCCTTCTTTGCTGCGATGTGCAACGCGGGTAGTCTCACTTTACCGCGAACATCACTTTCAAGTAATATTGCCACGACTTTGTCGTGTCCTTGTTGCATCGCCACAGCCAGTGGCGTAAAACCATCCTAACAACACCAAAGAAACAATCAGCTTTAGTGCGCACTAATTGTTATGTAGAACAGGATTCATCTCCATTGCCAATTATCAAATGAACATACCTCTGTGGATAAGGACTGATTTGCTCCATGAGCTAGTAAGTACCTCACAACCCCATCGTGATTTTCTTGAGCAGCCATATAGCAGGGGGTGAAAAACCCGGCCCTGGAAGCGTAAATTAATATGGCATTATGAACCCTCCGAGTTAATTTTTTTTAATTGTAAACGAAGATACAAAAAGTTAGTTACTACATGACTTACGACTGAACGTTGACATTCGCTCCATGTTGAACTAGTAGCTTTACCACTTCTTCTTGTCCAGCTATAAAAATAAGAGCCACATCTTTAGATACTTTGAACAAATAATATGAGCCTGTGGTACGGCTTAACTTAGCTAGCAATACTGTTTTAGCAGTGAAGAATTCGCTAGAAATATTATTAGAATTCCAAATTCCTGGACTTCATGAGCGATAACTAAGCAAAATAGTTGGGAATGCGAAGCATTGAAAACAAATAGAGGCGCTGAAAACAAGTAAATTTTGACAAAAAAAATGCTGACATTGGTTCCAGTAAAAGGAATCAGCAGTAACATAAATGAAACCACTGAAGAACGCGTACATACGCCCAAATTTATAC
>JAQGBT010001505.1:0-31374 GCA_034698585.1 Disparrhopalites patrizii | reverse complement strand
AAATAAATAAAACCTCTCTTGGGCACATTTTCAGAAAAATGAATTTGTTTCGAAACTATGTCACCTTTAGGCGCACTAACCTTACTTTTCTTGAAATCAGTTGTCCGAAGGTTCTATATTTGGTCAGATTCGAGTCGCTAGGTCATGTCCCCAGATAGCCCAATGTGGGTACTCTATATATTTGCTTCCATTGCACGGGCTATTGCATTTCAAAATTTGCCATTTTCCCCAAAATTCCATAGTGGATAGAAAAGTATGTAATATAGCTAAATATCTACCCATGTGGAGCCATCTAATTGATCTAATCATAGGAAAAAAGTTGCACACTTTTGAAACAATAATTATTTTAAAATGTTTTCAATTAATTTATTTTGACGATAAAATTTTTTGCAAACGCACATTTAAAATAGCGATATACTTGAATTGATTCTACAACTACGATGATTTAAACTAGTTAATAATAGTTCGTACACAATCTTAACAGTACAAGATTTCTTCCTATCGAGCTTCAAAGAATCTCAAGATTTAAAGCTTTCTGTTTTGATTTGACACACACTTGGCACATGTGAAAGAAAAGAACTTTGACTTATGTAACTTACATTTTGGCACTTAGTTACTAAATTGGTTTAAAACTTATTTTTGAATCGTTAAGAATGGCGGCTCATTCCGCGCAAAGAGTAAATACATTTTTCGGTTGTTTTAAGACTCTTTTGTTGCACCTGTCGTAACAATAGCGATTTTTTCACGAGACGTGTTCAAAATACATTTTGATACCTACTAATAATTACTGATTTAATTTACAATATATGATTGTTTTACTATGTACGTAAGTGACAACACTATTGCTTATTGCACTCAGTATTTTCCGTTGGCAAGCTTTCCGTTTAGAGTGGGAGTGTCTTCACGGACCTCACGTGGTTCATGAGGAGCAGGTAACTTTTCCCAGGACGGCTCAACATCCCAGATTTCGCGAGCGTACTCCGCAATGGTGCGGTCGCTGGAGAAAAAGCCAGCGGAGGCGATATTGTTTATGGCCATTTTAGTCCACAGATCTTGATCCTATGAAATAATTTAAAGCAACATGGATACTTATTAGAAGTCCATCACTGTTCAGAATACTCTATAGCATTTGTCAAACACAGGTATGAATTTCCCCATATACGTCTCAAGGCGAAGACTTACCAAGTACGTCTCGTTAACTTTATCTTGACACTCAATGTATGCGTCGTAATCAGCAAGAGTAAGGAATCTACATCACCAGAAACAGAAATAAATTAAGATCATATGGAAAACTGAAGAGTTCTTTATAATCACTGCTGAAACTCTAACATACGTACCTATCATATTTCAGTAAAATGTCAACCAAATCTTGGAACTCATTAGGATTCTGCGGGCTGAAAACACCACTTTGAATTTGGTCGATGACTCTTTTCAGCTCTGGGTTTCTGTTGTAGTAAACGAGAGCGTCGTAGCCTTTCTTTTTAAGGGCCTCAACATCCTCGACTTCCATACCGAAAATGAAAATATTGTCCCTTCCCATTTCTTGAGCCATTTCCACGTTAGCTCCATCCAACGTTCCAATTGTGAGAGCTCCATTCAACTGAGAAAGCATTAAATCCATAATAACTAGTCTGATCATGCTATTTGGGAACCCATAAGAATAAATAGTAAGCATCTAATTACCATGAATTTCATGTTTCCAGTTCCAGATGCTTCGGTTCCAGCGGTAGAAATTTGTTCACTCAGGTCAGCAGCGGGTATAATTTTCTCAGCCATAGTAACACGGTAGTTTTCCAAGTAGATAACTTTCAGTTTATCACCTACGTCTGGATCGTTGTTTACAATGTTACCAATGGCACAAATAAGTTTAATGATTTTCTTTGCGGTATGATATCCAGGGGCTGCTTTTCCACCAACCATAATGGTCCTTGGGACGAAATTTCCAGTTGGATTTTTCTTAATACGATTGTAAAGCGTGATCATATGAAGAGCATTCAATAGCTGCCGCTTATACTCGTGAATTCGCTTCACCTAACAAAGACAGAAGAAATTTATTAGTTCACCGATATCATGAGTTAACACAGCATAAAATGTGGTTCCAAACAAGTTTACTTACGTGAATATCAAACATAGATGCAGGGTTGACTTCAACATTGTATTCTTTCTCAAGCAGGTTTGCCAATTTCATCTTGTTCTCCTGTTTTACTGTCTGAATACTTCTGCAAAAGCTGGGATCGTTTACATATTTTTTTAGCTGTTGCAACTGTTCCAAATGAACTATCCAATCCTCGCCAATTTTCTGGAGATTCAACGAAGTAATTTTATAAACTATCTTTTTTTAAAACATTTCGTCTAACTAATTAATTATTATCTCCTTTGACCAAATCACTTACCTCAGCAATCAAATCAGATAAGCTTGGATTACACAGAAGGAGCCAACGTCGTGGGGTAATTCCATTGGTTTTATTTTGGAAACGCTCTGGGTACAACTCGTAGAAGTCTTTGAAACTACAAGTAAAACGACTTATTACTTCCTGCTTTCACTTTCGTATAAATTGGCTGAATCTAATACAAGAGAAAAGGATGCTTATATAAATATAAATATGTAGTTACGTACAGATCAATCTTTAAAATCTCCGAATGAAGTGCGGCTACTCCGTTGATGGCGTGCGAAGCAACAATAGATAAGAAAGCCATGTTAACCCTCTTCTCTCCATCTTCTTCAATAATGGACATTCTTCTCATTCTCTCAACATCATGCGGGTATTTGGCCAGGACATTCTGAGGATTAATTCATTAACTCATCAACTTGTAAAACACAAAAAGTTTGAACAAATTAAGGTTTTTGCAGTAACAAAACAAATACAAAATGATATACATCCAAGTGTCGGTGATTGACTTCGTAGATAATTTGAAGATGACGAGGCAAAATATACTGCAGCATTCCTGTCGGCCACCGTTCGAGAGCTTCTGGAAGAACGGTGTGGTTGGTGTAAGCACAGGTTCTCACAGTAATATCCCAGGCCTATAGAAATTGTTTTCATTTGTAAAGACAAAGTCTGTATCTAGCATTACTTACAAGACAAGTCTACAAAAATTAAGAAATATATGTACTTCGTCGTAAGTGAGCCCCTCCTCATCCATCAGCAGCCTCATTAGTTCAGGCACAGCAAGCGAAGGATGAGTATCGTTGAGTTGGATGGCAACCTTATCAGGAAGGTTCTTCATATCAGATCTGGTCACCTGACGGCTTCCGAATTTTGATGTTTTATACCGTCTGATAAGATCCTGCAAATGAAAACAACAATACCGTTACTATTTCGGAAGTACTCGAAAATGAATTATAATCAGAATTCGTTCACATTCATGTACGTATATTTGAATGTGGTATGATACCTACCTGCAAAGATGCAGAAACTAAGAAGTATTCTTGTTTCAAGCGAAGTTCTTTTCCTTCAAAGAAATTATCGTTGGGATACAGCACTCGAGAAATATTTTCCGCCAAGTTACGATCTAGTACAGCTTGGATGTAGTCTCCGTTGTTGACTATAAATAGGTACGTAGGTAAAAGGCACAACAAAACATTATAGCTTCAAAACATAAGACGCATCAACAGACGTAATACATTTCACTTTGACAATTAATTGATTATTTTAAATAATACTCACAGAATTTCAAGTTGAACTGAATTGGTGATTTGGCAGACCACAGACGCAATGTATTCACGACATTGTTACCATATCCTGGAACAGGATTATCGTAGGGCATCGCGAGCACAAGCTAAAAACAAGGTATCATCTTTAATTTTTTCATAATTCATATCAATTCAGGCAATTTGCATACATACTTGTTGCTAACATTGATAGTTCATCCCGGACCTTACAATTCGACACGCATGTAGCTACATCTGCACACATTTTTTTGCGTGAAACACTCATTTCATCCTTTTAAAAAACTCGCGTACCTGAGTATTGGTCCACTTTTTCTTTCCCTCAGGAGTGTCTTCCACATGACCGTAAAAATGAATAGGAATCATGTACTCAGGTCGAGCTTTCTCCCATGGGCTCCCAAATCGAAGCCAATCATCAGGCTCTTCCTGCTGTTCGCCGTTTCGAATCCGCTGAGCAAAAATACCGTATTCATAACGAATACCATAACCGTACGCTGCTAAGCCCAAAGTAGCCATTGAATCCAAGAAACAGGCAGCCAATCTTCCCAAACCTCCATTTCCCAATCCGGCATCCTCTTCCATTTCCTCCAGTTCTTCAATATCCAGCCCCAACTACCACACAATTATAAAATAGTTACCTAATCTGCATATAAATATTTAAATATAATCCGGAAATTAGGCAAACGCTGACATAATTTTTGCACACAATTTCAAATGCAACAACAGATGTTTCTTACTTGATAAAGGGCCTCATCACAGGCAGACTGGATTCCGACATTGATCATGGTATTTTGAAGAGACCTTCCCATGTAAAACTCCAGCGAAAGATAGTAAATGCGCTGCAAAACGAATACATAAATGAAATTAAGTCAAAGGAACAGCATCTCAAAATCCTAAGTCCTGTGTCATTAGAGAAACTAACTCAATCTAATATGCACCTATATCGACCAATCTGTGTACCTATTTTTGACATTTACCAGTCAAATGGGCACAACTATTCCACAAAATTGACAACCTACTAAAACTTTTAACACCTGAAAGCATAGTTTTCTTCTCTTATAAACAACTTCCCTTAGCTGTCATTTGCCGGGTACGACAATAGGTATGTCGGCACATATAAAAAGTACAAGGAAACATACTAATGAGCATTATGCCAATCCCATGGAAAAGGTAGACGTGGTGTTTGCTTTGTTCAACAAAAACAGTATTGTTATAAAACTAGCAACACTTCTGTAGAAGGTATGCAACACGTGTTTCTGTTACACTACCAAGGATAAGCGAGCTCAGCAGGGAAAACGAACAGCGCAAATTGCATAACCTGAGTGCGTACAAAATACAAATGTATACACATACAGCATTGGAAAGCTTCTGCTTCTCCCTCACTACTCGTCTGGATTCGCCAAGTCAAACAGCGTGATTATTTAAATAATATATGTTATATAGCAACCAAATAACGAAAGTTATGCAGTTAATGAGCTTCTCGTGTATAAATACTAATTACTTATACCATCATATGTTGATGTCAATGCATAATAATAAATCTCGACAGTATTATAACTATAATACTGACAAATTTTAAAGCTCCCATACCTTCGGGTCCTTCTCATAATAATGCTGCTGAGTACGAATCCATCTTGAGGTCAAATGGTCCTTGACAGTGTGTGCCAAAGCAAAATAGTAATCTCTTGGAGTGGCTACATTTCTATCCTTGACCAAAGTGTAGTGAAGATGACGATTGAAAGTCTTCTTGATGTTGGACACATTTTCCACTTGGGCGATTCCTCGGACGCTAATTTGCTTCCTTCTATCAATATCACTAAGTGCAGCGGACGACATGATGGACGTGAAGATTGTCACGTTTCAAGAAGCACAAAATAAATGATTATCTGTGAAATACAAAACGAAAAACTTTTTCAAAATTTCACACACTGGTTCTAAAACAACTCAGTTGAGTATACGAAATTTTAAAACGAAAAATTTGACTTTTCAATGCAAAGAAGGAACGCTGTCGAACAGATGAATGTGTACTGCTCGAAACTCGACGCTGTAATACCAGAAGACTCTCTCAATGTCCTGGAAGTAGTTCACCTTTTATCAGCACGAACTACAGCTCTCTCCCCTCTCTAATCTTTATTATGACCAAGTTCAGATCACACACAACTGACACAACTCCCTTGGAAAACTACCACCATTTCCCCGTGATATCCCTTCATTCAGCCTAACAGTAAACTCAACAGAACGTGATACCCAAGTGATTCCCCGAACCAATGCAAATCTAACGCTGTTTTGTCCACACCTGTAGTAATCAGGGGGAAAAGTTGTTATGCAAAAAAGAAACCAAGTATTATATTAGGATGAAAGATGGAACACAAAAAAAAAACAGTTTACCTAATTGCGAATAGCTTGGCCTTGTACTGTTTACTACCAGCATCAGCGTACTTACTTGACTAAAAAAAATCACAGGCTAAAAAACATCTTCCATGCTCCTATGGTAGTGCCTCGATCATACGATGTCTTTGTCTCCTATACTTCTCTATTTCTTCTAAATAGAAACTACACAACTAGAACACATCACTCTTGGTACACCCGGCTACACACTTAGCATACAGAATCATGGTCTAAGATTTTGCGATATCCTGCCTTCCCATTATGCATGGGGTAGTTCTCGACTTGCTTGAACGGATACAAGTAAACATATATAAATTCTGTAATATAAATATAAATAACATCTTCAACATCATTTCGGCATCATAATAAGGTAAATGCACCCTAGATTCCCTTCTGGATTTATAGCCCCAGCTATAAGTCATTCCCCACTAACATTTTATTACATCAAGCTATTAAACACATTACGAAACATTTTTGGCTGACTATATAGACTTTAACAGACCTGACATATGCATATCCTCCAAAAAACTCTTACATCTTTCAATCCTTAATTATATATACCAAATACGCTTCAACAAGTTCCCAATTTTCACTGTTCAGTGCACCAAAAGCCGGATTAACATTCTCATGCCTAAATTATGTAAAATAATAGGAAAACCAATTATTCAAAGCATCGTATATTTCCGCATATACCATATACAGTACTGACTAAATAACATCATCAAAAATTCGATTATATTACTTCTTGAACTTAGAAAATAATACTATCATATCAAGTACCAAGAAAGAGTAAGACAAGATCGATAATACCTAAAAAAAATACCCTTATAATACACCGTCATTCCTTCATTTGATGATTCCACACAGTTGAATATCCTTATCAAACATACAATCCCATATTTTCCTTTGGAAAACAGCTTATAAAAAGGTTTTTTAAACTAGATTTGACATACGTACAAGATAAAAACTATAAAGCAAAGTAATCCCTCCATTTTCCCGATCAAAACCTATGAAGTTACTATTCTCCAACCAAAACTACACATATTTTCCAAACATACTAACAATTTCAAACATCCAATGTATCACCCCTTCAAACTAAATATGAGACATGTAAAACTGGAGAAAATCCCCTATAAAAATGGGACCAGACCACCTCAAAAGGGATGTAAAATGGAAGAAAATCTCCAGGGAAAATGAACATGACACCATTTAAAACGTTCCATTACAAATGAAATGGGAATTACATGTGAAAATGAGATGATATATTTAATTTCCAGAAGGATAACATAATATGACATAAGTAGAAAAGAAAAGAAGAGAAAAAAAACTAACCTTCAAATGGATGTCCGAAGAACCTTGTTGCCAGTCCCAAAGTAGATGTTTCACTGATCACTTTTCCCTTTCATGCCTTGGAAACAAGCAAAAAAGCGAGTCTTCGTCACTTGCCAGAAAAGCCGTCCCCTTGCAGCAATTGCTCTCTCTCGTCATGCAAAAAATGCACGCAGAAAAATCACATGGAACGAAAAATGTACAAAAAAAATACATGTGTATTTTTACCAAGTATATACTATATACCTTATGCCATTTTGTAAAAGGAAAGTCAGTTGGAAAGTGAACATAATTATTATTTAATGCATATTGAACCTCTTTAAATGTGTATGGAATGACACGGAGACTCGTTTTTTTTTACTTTTTTTAAACTAACATTTGTCCGTATTTGTACCATGCAAAACATGGAAATGACCTGGAGGTATTTCCCGGGTCACAATTTGCGTCCATAGGATTTTTTTGGGGGAAGGTAACTTATTGTATTTAATTTCGCCCTTATTTACTGGGAATATATTTACATAAGATATTTACATGGTAAGTGGTAATTTAAATGATTTTGGTTTCAAAAGGTACAAATGTTCCGGAGGGAAAAATTGGAAATGATGCCTAAACAATTTTTTTTTAAAATAAAAGGCAAAATGCAGGGCCAAGCCACAAATGTAAAAAATAAAGATAATCGGAAATAACTTCGTTTTGGACGATGTTGTGCTAATTAAGGATAGTTTCAAGCACTTTAAAACCGATTTACAAACCAAAAATCAAGGGTAAAAAGCATTTCAAAATCGTAATTCGAAAAAAAATGGGTTAAATGTCAAACAGAGGGGAAATGTCGGGAAAAATTTTTTGGAATGGCAGATTTAAATTGATGACCTTGACGGACGGAAAAAAAAATTGGGGAAAGAGAATGCAACTGGAGCTAGTTTTTTTTTTTCTATTCCTTTATTGTGCTTCTTTTTCAGGTTACATAAACAAATTGTTGACTATCTCCATCGTTTGTTATGGAATGTTGGCGTTGTTTTTCTTCTTTGTTGCCTCTTTCCACTTTCCAATTGTTTTTTTTAATACTTGTAAATTTTTGACACATAATGACAAAATGTTAAATGTCATTTGTGTATCTTTTTAAGACTTAAAAGTATCGCTGAATTGTTGGCTTTACGCTGAAGGCTAATTTTTAACAGAGAAAGCAAAAATATAATGATATAACCTGTAGCAATTTTAGGTTATAGCTAAAGGTGACAAATTGCAGGTGTTTAAACACGTTATTTCACGTTATAACACGTTTATTCACAATTGTAAGAATAGAAGCCGCTGAAATAAATATTAAATTGCTACATACATATGATACCCCTATAATATATACAATAATAAAAATTAATTGGAACAGAAAAAATGACCTTCAGTGCTATCATAAGGCCAAAGCGTACAACATATTAATAAGGTATTTGTACTACAGAAAATATGCAGATGTATGTGTACATATATGTATTTACATTTAAATGTTCAAACACGTGCATAAAGCATTGTATTAGACAGAAGAAAGTGCATTGGAAAAAAGCATTTAAGTAAATGCTTACGTGCACACGCCGGCCCTAATAATTTACTACTTTCAAGGAATGCGAAATCTGAATTTAATTAAGTATTTTAAATGCTGTACGACGATCTTTCCAACGCTTGTCTTGTGAAGGAAGCAATGGCAAAAGTTTTTAATGAGGGTTTTATCATGATAATCTATATAAATTATATTTATACATGATACAACCTGCACTAACATAATTTTGGCCGTGTATATCTGACGGAATAAATTGAAATGATCATTTCCTTTCATTATGCCCTTTCACTTTTCATATTCACTGATTTATTACAGGTCAAATCGGAATGGTTGACGCTTTTCAGGGGTACATAATTATATTTAAAATATTTAAATACTTATTTTCTTCACACGTACAGGCGTATAAAGACATTTGTTATTATGTAATAAGTATATAAAGGATGTGTACAATGGAAACAATATAAAGGCTCTCAAGGAAATTAGAGCACTAATAATTGATTTATTTTGTATGCACATATGTGCTTACTAGATATTATTAATTATTATTATTATTACAGAACTGGATTCCAAAATAAAAAGAGGCTTGACCACCGATTAAGTTACATGATCGGCCGGCCTGTCAAATTGACATTGTCAACAAGAACATGATCTTTCCTTATCATCTGGTTGTCACTTGGTAGTTTCCTTTTTCTCTGTATTAAATTCATTTAATTTTTTTTAAAGCTCCATAAAATCCCATTCATTTCTGAAGGAATATCTGTTTGCTTCGAGAAATGAAAAACAGTCTTATCTCACTCTATACTCACGTAAATCGACTTTCCTCTCCTATAATTCCATATGCGCATATACGAAAAAATCACTGGGAAAGGGAGAAAGTTCAAGGGTAAGAAACCATTTAGAATTTAGGCCTTCTTCTATCCACTCTTTAATTCTTTTTGACGAAAGTGATGAGAACTTCAGCTATTTTTAAGTTGTCGGGAGCCAATTAGTGTTTGTAGTTGATCTGCATAGGATGAGGTGGAAGGCACAGAGATTCATTTGGGTGCAGTCATTATGTAGTACAACTGGCTTTTGCTGTTTACAAAAAAGGCACAATCAGCCAAAACACACACCGGCTCTCCTTTTGCCAAAACCTAATATAACAATAAGAAAAAAAATCACCTCATCCATGAACACGTTTTAAATTTTAAATGTTCATTGAGCCAGTAATGTAATTCAATTGGAATTTAATTATGTCAAGCACGTTAAACTGGCATGCAATGACAAATGATGAAATTATTAAACATTATTCATGCGTAAACCCGAAATAAATATCGAATAGACGGCTTTGAAGCTCTCCAAGAGCTCCTATCAATATATGTAGTTTAGAGTATCTGTAAAAAATTAAATCCGAAGAAATAAATGAAATTACAAATTACTATTTAGTATTTTATATTTAACAATAACAATACGTAATAATAGCCTGTTTTGTAGGACGAATAACATTACAAATACATAATTTTCACCAACAAAAGATCAAACGAAGGGCATGTTGCATCTACGTGTTTCTCATCATATTGATGGCCTTAATTGTTGCACATCATACAGATTTTTTTTGACGGTCTCTGTGAGAGAAAATTTGCTAATGGGAGATTTAAAAGATGCTTAAGCATTAAGGAATTTATTAAATTAATTATTACAACTTACAACGATCGGTGTGAATCATAATTATCTTAAAACAAACAGGAAAAGTAACTCTCAGGTCGCAGAAAATGATTGGTTTAATGTTTAATTTAATTTAATTTTAATAATTAATCATAATTTTTCATTTTAATTTTAATTTTTCAATAATTTCTCCAGGTAAGCTGAGCAAAAGGAAGTCGACCATTATCCCCGAGATTTTTTGTCCAACTGATTTTTCCTCCGGGTGTACGTATCGATTTTGAAGGATTTGAACTTTATTACGTACTCAGTTATTTAAACGAATAATTACTTTAATATTGTTATGAACATTGTTAGGTTATTTCGTGGACCAATTTCAAACTGTCTGAACCAATTTTCTGACCTTTTAACTTGCTTTAAAAAAACCGAAAACTTTCTCTTCAGAATTCCTCCCCTTGGGACAAATCAGGTAACTTCTATTGAGTTCAAAAAATAAAAACAAACGAAGAAGAGTCAAGCTCCTCCGTCGTGCAAGATCATCCCAACACTGTTTCATTTTCTGTAATTGATGAATGTTATTATTTACACTTTTAGCATGTCGAACCCCCCACAAACACTTGAGTTATGTACTTTAATTATGCACCTATATTCCACCTTTCTACTTCTTCCATAAGTGTAATGTGTTTAAGTACATATTTTTTTTTAAATTCCACCACTCTGTCGCATGTACTTGTGCTTACATATTATGTTCTTTTCAGGGAAATAAAAACTTTCCATTATTAAAAATACATTTTGCGATATTGATGGTGCTTCAAAAATATTATTACCTCTGCATGTCCAACATCAGTAAGTTAAGGCTCTAATGTAATTTACTGTAAAAATGTACTTCACATCGCCCCCATTTAATTTAATTCCAGTGACTCGACCTTTCCCATTTCCTGGAACACTTCCCTGTTAAACCGCCGGCTCATGCGATGTCCCAATTTTTCTCGCCTTCCTGATCACATCCGAGTCCTTTGGGATCTATAAAGCTTTTTACGGCCATTCCGGATAAACCCAGGGTTTTGTGACTCAAACATATTGCCCCATGATCCTATAATCACTTCCTGAAGACACTCAAGAGCCTCATAAGGATTTCATAGACCTCCTTCAATCACGATATTTAAATATTTATACTCCACCATAATTCTTTTTACATAAATACAGATATAGGACGCCAATACATGTTATATATTAACCGAAAGGATAATAAGGGCAATTAACCGATCAAGCATTATACAAATGTACTGTATTTTCAATCCTTTGCCTGGAATGCATATTTATCTGCTCCACTTGCCGATACATATTATTTATTTATTTGCTCTCTAAACTCTAATATTATTATAATAATATTAAACTCCTTTTTAAGGCGTCTCGGACGTACAAATAAATACAAATAGCCATGCATCGAACGAGTGTGAATTCTGTCTCTGAATTATATCCTGTGATCGTCAACCTCCCTGGAGCTCCATTCGGAATTAAAAGATTGGAGTCTAGAAAAATTCCATGAGAAGTCTGATCACAAACAAGATAATTACGGGGACCACATGGCGAAAAGAAACCTGTCGCTATTTTTTAGCATCGTAAAAAAAGCCTTGAAAGGTATGGTTGACTTCTTCTGGATGTGAAGCGAGGTTAGTTACATGGCAATTGTTGTTTTTGTTATTTTTAACATTTTTTTTTTACATAACTGATTGTGAACACGGGATAAAGGAATGATTAGAACCTTGTTATAGCTGGCTCAGCTTACTCAGCTCTGTGTTATTCTAGTGTCCTTTTGACGGTTGAATCATTTGCCATTGAAGGCAAGGGGAGTTATCAAAGGTTTATTCACGTTCTCACAAAAGCCAGTTCACGAGCTCACTTTCTGCATTGTGTGACGTCTTCTGGTGGATGGAATCATAATAAAAGTGAGATTTTATTAATGTTCAAAGCGGACTCCAGATGCATGTACTTGCTTCATGATGTTCATTTCTCCCCCCTGCAGAAATGATTTGGGCTTTGCAGGCTTTTGATGGAATAAAAAAACGTCTGCTGGAGAAAATAAAAATATATACAGATTATATCTGTAGTAAAAAAAAAAAAAAAAACCAAGACCGGCGAGGATCTGCATTAGCAAGGCTGGGAAAAGGTTATCAAGATTATGCATAAATAATTAAATAATAATAAACGAAGGAGCATCCTCTCCTGGAAAGAAAAACATGGATATTTAGCTACCAAAAAATAATTACCATTTTGTTGCTGTTCATGTGAAAGGACAGAGACAAGCTGCAGTATCTGGGAAGCTGGAGAAGGTTTTAAAAACAAACGTCATCAGACATGAAAAGATGGTATTCATCATCAAGGATTTAGTATATAAAAATTGAAATAGGACGACCTAGGTTCTTTTTTTGTCTTCAAAGAAGATTAATAAAATATAGATTTTTGTTAAAGTCGTTTTTGACTCATCCTAAATACAATTCAAACGGCTGACCGCTAATCGGGGTAGGATGAATGAACCAAAAACAGAGAGAAAAAGCTTGTATATTTGTTTTTTATGTACTTGAACGCAACAGACTTAAGACTGAACTCGAGTCAATTACTGAATAAATAATAAAAAAAATTATATATTAGTTTCTTATCTTCAAACACATACTGAGCGAATGGAGAAAAAATGTAAGCTAAAGTATGTTGTACTCTGGTCCGCCGACATAGTGTTTACCTAATTTGTGAAACTAGTATGCTGCAGAGATGGCCAATTAAAATACAAATATTTGAAATACGTATTTAAAATAAATTTTTGTATTCTGTAATTGTATTTTCAAATACAGATATTTTCTGCATGTATTTTGTAATTTGTATTTAAATGCACGAGATTTTTGGGAAGTATTCTGCTGTATTTTGTAATTTAAAGGTACACCAAGGCAAAATAGAATTTGTAATTTGTTGCTTGTGCTCTAAAATACAAATAAACGCGTATTACACGTATTTTATAAACACTTATTTAAATTTTGTATTTTAAATACGCATTTTAAATCCAATTCTTTGTATTTTGTAATTAAAATACAAGTTTAAATACATTACTAGCTACGGATGTATTTTGTATGTGTTTTTAGTAATTTAATACTTGTGGAGCAGTGAAATGCAATTGATAATTTGTAATTGAAACCGTCGAGTGTATTTGCATTTTGTAATTAGTTAATTAGTATTTGGAACATTGGAACTAAGGTATTTTGGCCATCTCTGCTAATTGGTGTACTCTGTCCGATCGGCAAACATATGTAATGATATGTATACGTATAGGTATGCTGCATGGCAGTGAAATTTTATATTATGAATATGAAATATGAACCGATCATCCCATTTAGGATCATCCAATAGAGGAATCTGAATCCCGTGAATGCGTTTGTTTATGCATGAAAATTAATTGTACGAAATAAAAGACACGTTTTTATAGTAAGGTGATGTTGTTTACTTTAAAGAAACAATGATACATTATTATTAATTATTATGTTTATCATAGTAATTATGACATTACAGCAGCTTGTTCTATTGCATCACACAAGCCTAAGTTGATTTCTAAATAACAATCATCATCTTTTTTTTTGATTTTTTTCTCTCAAAAACAAAAAAAAACATTATTTTGTTATAGATCTATATTGTATATTTCAAACCGGTCCTCTTTTTCCCTTTCGTTTATCCACTAACAAAAATTAAAACCTTTTCTGTATCAAACGTTCTCCGTAGCTAAATACCTTGTGGCTTTCTCTCAAAAAAGAACTTTATATAGGAAGCTTTCACTTTAGGAACAAAAAGAAACGGAAATAATTAGACATTAATTAGGGAAAATAATCGGCTATTGGAGGAATTAAAACATTGATTTTTGTGCCTTTTGAAAATCATTTGAAACAATTTGAGGAGGGAGCGAAAGAGACATAGTTTTTGATTCCATTTTACACACAGGATTAAATGACAACAATAATAATAACAATACCAAGTGATTTCTCTTTACATTTTTTTTTAACTTTTTAATTATTGCATACATATAGCGAAGCGTTGGCTGCCACAGTACGAAAAAATCACTTGATCTTATATAATTTTTTTTGTTTTTTTTACACACGTATGTATAAGTCACACATATTATTTGTATAACAGTAAAAATGTTTTTTTTAAATATATATACATGGAACATTCCAGTTGTAATCATACATAATCATATTTATTAACGTAATTATTTGTCTTCTACGACGGCTGATGAAAAATGCATTTGCACATTTTTTCTCTCCAAAATAAATTCTCATTTCAGAGAGAGAGAGAGAGAAAAAAATGACCAAAAAAAGCAGATTATCCGTGCTTCATGATTCCATCCAACAAAGAAAGGGTTTTCCCACAAATTGTAAGTACTAACTATGTCCCATTCTCCTTTCAAGGAGCTACTAAAACGGATGTGAACCGGGTTAAGTTCCATTTCGGGTGACAGCAGGAGTCCCACGTCTAAAATTGACGGGGCCTCGTCGCTATATATGTATTATAATACCCGATATAATCAACCTGGCTTTGACCCCAAGAGAGAAAAACCTCTTGGGGGTTTTGCGGGAGCCTTTGACCTTTGACACCCGCGATAAACAGTATAGAGGCAATATGGCAGTAATTATGATTATTGCCCTCGAATTAATTTCTTCAATGTCGTAATTTATTCTCCACAAAAAAAGAACTTTCTAAAGTTTTTCAAACTTCGTCTATAAAGAACTTAACCCGCTTTTAGTATACACTCCCACCCGTTTTTGCAACGATTGACATTTAGGACTGTTCAACAACCATTAGCACATTTTAAATACATGGAATAATACTTAATTAGAATTAATTACTCATTTGTTCCTTTCACAAAACGGTGATTGGGTGGAAACAAAGAGAAAATGTGACATAGACAAGATTCGAAATTATTAATGTAATGCAACATTTATTTGTTAATGTGCTTTAGAAGTGAAAAATAATTAAGGAAATACTACTCTGCAACTTTCTGAGAAATTGGAGGAAAATTTGAGAAAATATATTAATTAAAATTAAATGAACCACACACAATTTGAACCATTCCCTGCTGTAATACAGAGAGAGCTGGCAATTGTTTAACAATGCTTGTAATAATCCATTGCTGAAAATGGTTTAATCATAATTAATGGACTATCAAAGCAATTAATTCCACCACCAACAGGCTCTGGGACATTTCAGAGGCTTTATTTCACAGTGCAGAGCTTCTAAAAAAATGGAATTAATTGTTTCAAAATTTTGAAATTGAATTAATGATGTGTGTACATGTAATCCAGCCACTACAATTAAACGTATCAATTCTAGAAGCCCATACATTTGTACAGGAATTGCAATTGATTATTTTCCATCATCAACATTTCCCACGAAAAAAAAAATTTACGTCCATTTTCCCCACTTTTTCACTTTTATTCATTTGTGAAGCAAAGTAGTTTAAATGACATTTTTCAAAGAGTGACAAGAGTGATTTTTTTAGGACTTGTTTTACAAGCAAAAAAAATTGACTTGGAGTGAGATTTTGAATAAGACATACTATAAATAGTAATAATCAATAGTTTACTTAATGTCTATTAATAACAATAATTCCAGTGGCTTTGAAATCTTCTATAGACTATATAACCCATCATTTTTTGCAATCAACAGTGTGTTTTTTTTTATCTGCCATATTCTCTCTATGTAATAAGTATAATGGACGAAACAAGCATGATGATCCCTGCGTGGTATTTTTTCCTTTTATTATTATTTTGTTCACTATCACTATGTAATTACATTGAAACAACCATTATATGACAAAAATTGTGGTACTTGACCTAACTCTATAAAGGGAAAAAAATGAGTACACACACTTAATAAAAAACGGTGACATACCGTGAAAGATAGGACAAAGAGTATTATCAGAATGCTTCCTTTTTAAATGGTTTATGCATATTTTTTTTACCAATCATCTTTTTAGATGCAAATACTTTTTTTTTTAAATCGTAATTTATTATAATTCCTATAGGCCCACAATTGCCTAAAAGGGCCTCATTACCTAAAAGGAGTTATTTTCTAGGCATCATTGCCTACCAAGGAATCGTTCTTGGGTTTAAATTCCCTTCAAAAGGATTCGTTATAGGCTTAAATGCCTACAAAAAGAGACCTAAATTGCTTGTAAATTATAATTAAATCCTATAGAGGCTTTTATTAAAAAAAAGCCTTAATAACTCTTATGAGGCAAAACAAAAAATGCACGATTTTTTTTTGTCAATATCATATTTGATGTATACCGTCTACATAGTGTAAATGTGCCACTACATTTTTTTTGTTGCTATAATGCATATTTGTTCCACTACGTACTATTTACATTTTTTTTCTTTAAAGATACATTGCGAAATATTTTTTGCGAGCCACAAAAAAACGAGTCAATCAATCACATTCCTTATAAGTTTTATTGTAATTAAAGGTATACCAATAATTACAGTAACGTTAATTATTACTTTTAATACACTACACCACGCACATATAGCTGTATAGGCCCTGGCAATATTTTTTCTTTAAATGACAACACAAGGATTTTTTTTACAAAGTTTTTAAACCATTTTTTTTCAAATCTTTTTTTTTTTGTTTTCAATGTTTCCTCCCTTTTCAATTACCGTCAGGTAAGTACTTTGAACTTTTCCGAAATTGTTTCCTTTTTTTTTTTTAAATTAATGCAGGTATTAATAGTGCTGGTGACTAAAGCTTTCTCCAAATATGCACAAAATCGTGATTTCGAGCTTTCACTGACGTTATTACATCCTGCATTCGATTTTCTTCATTCTTTTTAGCAAGGCAAAACTGCCTTGGGTTTATAATAAAAGTGCAAATGTTGTTACAGGAAATTATTTAAGTTGGATTTTTCACCCTCTGCTTTTTTTAAATCTTTTCTCACCATAAAAAAAATGAAATAAAATATTTTCATCACGTTCTTTCCCTTTTTAAATGTAAACCTTTTTTTTTTATTTTTTCTCCCATTTTTTGTCCTTTCCGGTTTAGCAAGTATTTGAAGTGGTATTGGAAATCTCAAAAAAGTTTTATCTGGCAATTGTTTTTTACCGTGCTATTGTTGTGAGTATATATTTTAGAAGGTAAAAAAAACATTTCATCCAATGCCTTAAGCAGTATTTATTGGTGACATTTTTTAGTTAAAAAAACCGTTGTAAGATGATACAAATACTTGTCTAGCCGTATTAAGACGTCCTTCATTTTTTTTCTTTTTTTGAAACAGATGTCAGAATTTTCCCTTCTGGGACTTTCAACCGGAAGTTACCTTTTTAGTGTGGATGTATATGTACGTAATATTATATGACTTGGATTTGGAAAGTTTTTTTTTCAACTAAAACATAAGTAAATTATAAAGTCCGTGGGTATTTTTTTTAGGTCTTCTTTCTTTTATTACGGGTAGAGAAATGCTTCGAAAAAAGGAGTTTTTTTAATCTTGGATTTTTTTTCATGTAAATTTTGGTTATTGAGAATGCTCAAGGAAAATGCTAGAGTAATGTATTGTAATGTTAGATTTTATGTCTTCGAAAACTTTCTCTTCTTCTTTCTTCCTTTTTTCTCTCCTTCTTCATGCTTCATTCCTTTTCTCCTCCTTTTTTACTGAGCTTTTTCCTTCTTCAAGAAAGGAACAGCGGCTGTTACCCTGTGAAATCAATAAAAAACCAATTACCAAACTAATTACAAGGGAAAAGGATCAATAATTAAATTTGTCCATGGGGTTCCAAGAGGATGGGAAAATGACATTATCTTATGGCGGTTTTGGTATACAGATTCTTATAAAACTTTTCCAAAGGAACTTCCGTTCATGGCCAAAAGTTTCCACACAAATGTGTAAGTGACGCTTCAAATTGGATTATGTCCCAGTGATTTTCCATCAACACAGACTGTCATATGTCCATACATGCAGACGTATGTATCTACATACATTACATACAAATTCTTTCTCCCAGAATGAAATTACGTTTGGAAAGATATTTCAGGATCCATTAAAATTAAGGGACCATACATACTGTTCAAATTTGATTCTTAGCGTCCATTAAAATTATTTAACATGAATAATTACATAATTTTGGCAGCGTCAGAATCCAGGAAATAGAAATTACTCATTAATTAAGTTTTTAAAAAAAATATTGATACAAACACTGGAATATTAATAATGTCATTTCCGTTTCCCCCATTTTTAACCCTTTTCCATTAGCTTTACGGTTAGCTTAATAATAATTATGATTTTAATTTCTCTTCTTTTTTTTATTGATTTTGTTCTGTCATAATTTAATTTAAATAACCGTAAAACTAATGAAAACGGGATTTTTTATCGGATTTCCGATAGGAGCTATTTTCGGCGTAACACGTACTTGGTGTAGACTTCGGAGAACTTGGCCGTGGCTAAATCAAGATACTGATCAATGATCGTCTTGTTGGTCTCGTAAACTTTCGGGGCAGCAAACAGAGCAATCAACCCTGGAAACAAATACAAAAAAAAACAGGATAAGTACACAATTAAAAAAAAAATTCAATTTATGTTCTAACAATGTACGCGTAGACGCGTACTAAATCTACGTAATATGTAAGGCAATGTAGGTATAGTTAATATGAAGTTAGAAAGTCATTCTCAAACTATTGTTGTAATACATAATTGTTGTAATGCATAAATAGAAACGGTACAATAGGAAAAAAAAGGAAAAACCGCATTTTATTGTATCTAAATGTAACAAAGAAAAAAGGGGTGAAAAAAAAAAGCATACCAAGAATGACAAGCGTGAGTCCATTAAACCAAGCTCCGATGTACGTGAGTAAGTAAAGCACTACTCCAAATTTTGCGGACTCCACAATGTCTTCGACGAGGAAGAGGCTTCGCAACCTCAGAGCTATTCTGTTCAGATGACTGATGACGGCAGCGCTGACTTCCTGAGCTTTGTCATTGGGAACAGTGAGGTCCGTCTCCAAATACTCCCTAATAAAAAAAATGACACATCATTTTTATAAATATGAATATGGCACATAATATACATAGTATTAGACGGATAGACATTAGACATAAATGTGGGTACAGAAATAAAAATAAAATATTTTGGTGTAATAGCCCTTAAAAAAATCCTTTAAATCTTGTGCTAGAGTTCCTTATGGATTCAAGTTCAAGTTTTGGCGAGTGTCATATCAGTACCAAGTTCAATTTCAAGTTCGAACACTTGTAGGTATGATACTCGCAATTGATAATTCCGTTTTTGGAAGGTACTCCAAATTGATAAAAAAAACCAAGTTCAATTACGAGTTTTTTGTTGCTTGCTTGAAACTAGAAATTTCTATTGAAATTAATTTATATTAAAAATGTAACATTTTGCTTATTATTTCCTCGCTTCCAAAAATTAAATTGTAAACTATAAATCTACTGTTTTTTGTCAGCATACAAACAGTTTTTTGTCATTTGTCATATCTTATCTAGAAAAAAAACGGGATTGCCAATCATAACTGAAATAACAAAGATACTCGTTTTCAATTAGGAGTTAAATTTTGAATTCATTCCTTAATTTTGAACTTAATTAAATGAACTTGAAATTAAAAGTATTTTAACTTCAAGTTGGAATTTTGCCCGAATTCCGACTTAAAAATTCGTTTTCACACACAAGTTATCGTTCAAAATGAAATAAAAAACGAATTGTATTTTAAACTGAGTTGGAATCCTGTTCAAATCTGGACTTGAAAATTCAATTTGAAACACAATTTCCGGTCCAAAATTGAAATTAAAAAAGACTTGTATTTTAAACGGAGCTGGAATCCTGTTCAAATCTGGACTTCAAAATTCAATTTGAAACACAATTTCCGGTTTAAAATGAAAATAAAAAGACTTGTATTTTCAACTAGAGTTGGAATTCTGTTCAAATCTCGACTTGAAAAATTCCATTTCAAGTACGATTTCAGGTTCTAAATGAAAATAAAGTAATTGATAGGAGCTATAATAACATCTCCCCATTTCTCTGCCGGGTGATGACAGATCTCGAATAGTCACTTCCGCCGGGAAATAATAAATAAATTCCATGCATATACATATAATACACATATATATAGGTATGTGTATACCTATTCTCCTTTTATTACTTGGCGGAATCTTTTTTTGTAAATGGGGGTTTATTTCTTAACCCAAATTTTTTTGGGGGAAATATCCATACAACTTACTTGAATGGATGTCCATCTTGAGTCTTCTGAATGGCCTGGAGAACGCTCTTGTACACCCGGAAAGCCAAGGTGCCCGACAGAAGGGCGAGAGACGTGTAGGCCACGACGCTGATGAGAGAGAGGAAGGTGAGAGAGAGGAGGACGACGAACAAAGTGCCGAAGACCACCCCCGACTTCTTCGGGTCTCTCCAGTATACCAACTCGCTCACTGGAAGTACAAAAAAAACATAAATATTATATGAAATCCATAAATATTATACAAATATACATATAAATATTCACCCTTAAAAAATGTACATCCCTACATAACCATTCTTATTTCCCTTTAAAAAATATCCCATACAGACGAAATATTTCACCCAATTCCCACCTTCCATTTGTCTGGGCTAAAAGTACCAGAAGATCCCATTACTTGAAGATCCCACAGATTCCCTGAATACCAAAAGTGCAAGGTTTTCCTCTTACAAATCCGACGTAGGATAAAAAAATATATAAAAAATAAAAGCCCACGCAAATAAAGGAGTGATAGGAAGGTGAAAAAAAGTTTTGGTCAACCCACTCATTTCTCTTTTGACATTCAATTCCATGAAGAAATCCTTCTTTACCCCTTTTTGTGCAGCAACCAGCATAGTAAGAATTGTCTTGTGATCTCTGTATATGTTTCTACAAGAGATTTACACATATGTACGACCATGTATGTATAAATGGAGGTATATACATATATATATACATTGTATGTATGTAACAGATGTCCTGCCCATTTTCGTGGCTGCACCACCCAAAAAATTCTTCATTTTCTCCCACGGAATTCTCCGGGGACAATTTTTGATTAAAAGCCGATTTTGAAGACATGAAATGACTTCTGTAAAAAAAATCTATATGAAGTATTTCTTCCCAAAAAATCCCGGGTGGTTTGAAATCCACTTTAAAATTCCCGAAAATTAAAATAGTACCAGGAAAAATAGGGATAATATAGACAAGATTTGGTAGAGGAAAGGAAGGAAATGCCATTAAAAGCCCATCCTATTAAAAAGGATGATATAAGGATGGGAAACCACCTTCATCTTTATTTTCCTTGGCGTCAAAAATCATGTAAATAAATACACTTTGGGACAAATCTCTGAGTCATCCCCCATCACAGCTCCCACTGGGCTAAGTACCACACGTTTTTTGACAACTTTTATTTTTTTCCCCCATTTGAAAGCCTACGAAAAGACCCTCTTGTAGTCACTGGCCCACTGATTAACTTTGGCCTATGAACATTACCAATGCAAAGTTAACTTGACTCACTCTAACAAGGAACTAAATGGGAAGAAAAAAAAATTAAAATTATGGAAATTTATTCCCACTTTTTAAAGGTCCATTTAAAATACAGGTGACACCAGCATTTTAAAGACTCTCCAGCATTTTTTTTAAAGGATATTAATAGAGGATGACAAGAGGGAGAATGGGAGGTTAATGGAAATTATTTCCTCACGTGTAATGTACTTTTTTTTTCTTTGTGTACACACACATACATAAGTGTACATACGTATGTATATATGGGTATATCAGGGTCTATACAGGCATACTGCACGTGCTTCTAGTTATCACCGTTAAATCCTCCTTACTTTGAGCCTTTTGAACGTTTTTTATTACATTTTCTTTATCAGCAAAAAAAAAGCACGCTTCATTGTCACCTCCACGTTTCCCACTTGATTTTTCCCATTCAAGTTAAATAAGGGAAATATTAAAATATAAATAAATTAATGTTAGAAATTTCAAGTAATCCAAGATCATAAAAAGGACGGTTATTATTTCCTAAAAATAAACAAAAAATTATTTGAGACTGAAAAAAATATATTTTTTTTCTCTTTACCAGGTCCTTCATCAGGCCTTGGTTCAATGACATCGTCCGATGCCGAACCATTTCGATTTTTCCGACCCATATGGACTAAAAGGGAGAGAGAGAGAGGGAAAGGTGAACACACGGAACAAGAGTATTTAGAATCTCTTTTTTTTATATATATATTAATAACCTACACACTTCTCCCTCTCTTGGCACTTCTAAATAGATGCAGGCAAAACTTCACAAAAAACTGGAGGAAAATTTCTTTCTACAGACTTACTACAATGGGGAAGATTTTCAAAGATTTGAAAAAGGGAAAGGACTTATTTTTAAATAATTACTTATTTTTTAAAAAATGGGGAAAATATACAATTATAATGGGTCTCTGCAGAGCCCACAGACTGACAGTGTCTTCAGGGGAGAGAAATTTACTCCTCTGACTGATTCCAACGCTGCATGGCAGGAGTTAGGGACAAAAGTCTCTTTAAAAATTGAGATATATGTATTTAGTAGGGGGGAAAGTATAGGGAGAAAAAAAGAGAGAGATACTAGAGAGAGAATCCTTAGGAGAAAAAAAATAAAAATGATGCGTGTGAATAAACCATATGCGTGCTTACTAAACTGAGAAGCATTCAGACATTAGTGTAGACTTGCAACACTTCTTTTTTTCTATACGGAATAATAACTATAGAGGACCCATAAGAGCTCTACGGAATAGTCACCATGCACCATCGAGACGAGATCCAACAGAAACAACCATCAACTGGCTCTTGTCTCGCTCTCTCCGTCTCTCTCTCTCTTTCTCTCTCTCTCTCTCTCTCTCTCTCTCTCTCTCTCTCTCTCTTCCCTTTCCAACCTTTAAGCAACTGAATAAGAGCTAGGTATACCCAATTTTGTATACCTTTAAGAAAAACCAGTTGTAAAAATCCCCAGCAATGCCTATATATACAAAAATACAGCTGACAATTGATATACAAGAACCGTGTATATGCATGTATATACACCTACCTGAAGCACGACGAAAGTGGACGTGCTTACCTTTTACATTATAAGTATGGGGATCGTACATATACCATGGAAAGTCTCATTTAACTCTCATCTTCCTTTTCAAAGAGCTCTGTTATAGGTGTACATATGTAAGTTTTTATAGGTATCACATATATGCAATATAGCTACAATACAATGCACCCACAGCTCCATTTCTTGGCTTCCACACATGTTATTTACTCTTGGCCATGCTTCTGATGGCAAGATTAAAAGGAGAGAAGAGCGAAGGATAAAATGCAAAAAAAAAATGTATTTGGAGAAACTTCATTGCCCTTTTGGTGTAAATGACTCACGGGTTATTAGAAACTTGGTGATGAGAGGGGGGCAGGGAGAAATGGGAGAGATCCGAAGGGAGAAAGAGAGAGAGAAGAGAGAATATACCAGAGACAAAAAGTTGGCAGATCAACAGTAGGATGAGGAAACAAAAAGGGAGCAAGAGAGAAAAATGTAGATAGAGCAAATAAAAAAAACGAAACTGGAATTACTGGAAGAGTACTACATGAGCGAAAGACAGAGACAGAGGAAAGGACAGTAGATAGAGAGAAAAAGGCGTTAGAAGAAAGAGAGGAAGAGAGAGAGAGAATAGGACAGATGAAAGAGGGCAAAAATGATAAAAGAGAGAGAGAAGACAAGACGAGAAAGAGTGATAGAGAGAGGGAGAGAGAGAAAAAGAAGCAGTGAAATAAGAGAAAGCTGAGGAAACCGAGAGACATTGATACAAAGCGAGACGAAGAAGAGGAGGGAGGAAGACACGAAGAAGAAATATAGACAAACTGAAAGGAAGTGTGAGAGACGGAGGAAGGGAAGAGAGAAAAAAGGGGAAGAGAGCGTGAGAGAGGCAGGAGAGGAAAATTGGAGACTGAACGATAGAAAAAGAAGAGAGACAGAGAGAGAAGGAGAGAAAAAGAGAGACAAAGAGAGATACAGAATGAAAAAGACCGAATGGGAGGCAGAGAAAGGGAAAAGAAGGAAAGATGAAAAAGAGAGAAAGAGAGGGAAAGCGAAAAAATAAGAGAGAAAAGGGCGGAAGGAGAAGAGAAAAGAGAGAAAAGAAAGAGAGGGAAAGCGAAGAAAAGAGAGAACAGAAAGAGAGGGAAAGAGAAGAAAAGAGAGAACAGAAAGAGAGGGAAAGAGAAGAAAAAGCGATAAAAGAAAGAGAGAGAAAGAGAAGAAACAAGAGAGAAAAAGACGGAAGGTAAAGAGAGAAAAAGAGAAAAGAAAGAGAGGAAGTGAGGGAAAAGGAGAAAGAGAGAGAGAAAGAGATGAAAAAAGAGAGAAACAGAGGAAAGAGAAGAAACAAGAGAGACGGAAGGAGAAGAAAAAAGAGCGAAAAGAAAGAGAGAAGAAAGAGAGAAAGAAAAGGAGATTAGAGAGAGAGACGAAAGAGAGAGAGAAGGAAAAGGAGAGAGACGAAAGAGAGAGAGAGAAGGAAAAGGAGAGAGACGAAAGAGAGAGAGAGAAGGAAAAGGAGAGAGACGAAAGAGAGAGAGAGGGAAGGAAAAGGAGAGAGAAGGAGAGTGAGAGAATGGGAGAAAAATGATAAAGAGCAAAAGGAGAGTGCAGAGAAATCGAGAGAGAAAGACGAATAGAATACGGACGTGATTGAGCAGACGAGAACAAAATCAGAAAATGGGAAAGAATCAAAAATGAATCCGCTGTCACCTACAGATTGCATGCAGTGCCAAAAGGCTAAAACAGGTTAAATTCAAATTTTGCTGTCAAAGCACAAACATTTTTGCCTCTTGTACACTCCTCACTGAACTTGATCTTCCTCCCATGTACATGAGAAAATCCGTGTGTTATCTCTCCTTTGAAACTTTCCCCAAAACACGTTGAAAAAGGGAGGAAAGGAAAGTGTGGAGATCCACCACAAGGGTCCACATCATCATCAGCGAACATCCAACATCATCTCCCAGCACAACCAACTCAGCTCTCCATTCCTGTCCCTGTCACCATGTGAGTGTGCTTTTGTAGTCTGCATTTTTTATCTCTTGTTTGTACAAGAGATGCACACATTTTAACGACCAGAATATTCACAGAGAAAAGGGATTCCATAGGACCAATTCTGATACTTCCAATTACACTCCACACAACATCAACTGCAACTCACACATGGTCAACCTAAGCCCTATATAAATACATTGGGTAGATATGTACGTGTTTTATCAACCAAACAAAAACATTGATGGGGAAGTCAATTAGGATACAATGACCCTTCTAACACTTTCCTAAAAAAGCAGGCCTCCATCTACTTTAACTGACCGTTTTTGGTGTCCGGGGAAAATCGGAGGCAGTCTGGGAAAAAAAGTGTGTTTAGCACCTTCGCCGGGCTTTTAATGAGGTAATTTAAATGATGAGATTCCCTCCAAAAACCAGGTGGACGACGATAAAAGAGAAAAAATGCTTAATAAAAATCTAAATTATATCAGGATATACATTTATTTTGTCTCTTTAAAAATTTTGGCCTTGTCCAAATCCCCACTGCATGACTAAGTCTCGTTTTTCCGGGGAGACATTTAAGTCAAAGAAATTTCATTCACACAAATAGGATAGAGACACGGAATTGGCTCAAAAATGGCATTTTTACACTTTCTTATTATTCATTGAAAATCCCGTGAAACCTTCAAACTGGCCACGAAACCATTGTGCATAGGATTTCCGTGTAAAAATGAATGAAGAATTAAAAATCTCCATCCCGCAGCTGCCCATTCATCTTGCTCTTCCGTAAATAAACTTGTAGATGTATTTAGATAAAGATATATGTATATCTGTTGTAGACATCTATATGTAAAGAAATGTTACCATGCAACATTTCTAAGGTTTCATAGCTCATCATGATTAGATCTGGAGAGATATATTTCGTAAAAATAGTCTCATCTTTATCAGACATCAGTGTCTGTAGCGTGGAAGACAAACATAGATTAAAAAGTTGTGCATATCTGTTGGTGGTATACAATCACAATTATTAATGCTACAACGATTTTGTTTGGTCATGAAAAGTAAAAGTGTAGACTTGAGGAGGGGAGGAAAAGTTAACCCATAAGAATGAATGCTGACACACTGGCGGAAAAGGATGGTCATATGGTAAATATCTACCAAATTCGACTAATTTGAAAGACTCCAACGATGAATTTAACCCTTTGTCCTTTTAATGCTATCAAGGGTGTGAGGGAGTCAATTAGAGATGGGGAAAAAGAGAAAACTTGCATTGGTAGGTAGATCATTTCCTCAGGAAAGTCTTGGGCAGGAGGAAGAGAGAAAAATGACATCCAAATGTATGAAGAGGGGCAAAGAACAGAAGGAAAAAATAAATTGGAGATTGAGAGAAAGACCAAAATAGTACGAGGGATACTTGAAGAGAAAAAAGACGACAAATACAGATAGAAGCAGTGACAAAGAGAATTAGTAATACAGAAAAGAAATGCAAGAGAGAGAGGGAAAGGAACGTTAGAAATAGAAAGAGACAGACAGGGAGAAAAG
Organism: Disparrhopalites patrizii; assembly: GCA_034698585.1. NCBI lineage: Eukaryota > Metazoa > Arthropoda > Collembola > Symphypleona > Sminthuridae > Disparrhopalites > Disparrhopalites patrizii. The sequence continues at coordinate 4,185 of JAQGBT010001505.1, read as the reverse complement.
AAAAATAGAGAGAGAAGGAGAAAGAGAGGGAGACAAGAAAATAAAAGAAAAATAGAGAAAAAAAGAAAAAATAAGAGAAAGAAAAAGGGAGAAAAAGAGAAAGGCAAAATAAAGAGAGGACGGAGAAAAACAGAGAAAATATAAGAAGTAATTGAGGCAAAGAGAGAAATTAAAATAAATAATTGAGACAAAGATAAGATAAATACTATAGAAAAGAAAGAGGGAGAAAATAAAATAAATATACACTACAGAGAAACGAAAAAGAGAAAAAAAATAAAAACATGATTGAGAAAAGAAAGAGAGAAAATAAAAACAAAATTGAAAAAAGAAAGAGAGCAAATAAAATAAAAACAAAATTGAGAAAAGAAAGAGATAAAATAAACAAAATAACAGAGAAAAGAAAGAAAGTAAACGAACTAACAGAGAAAAGAAAGAAAGAAAACGAAATAACAGAGAAAAGATGGTGGGAGCAAATTAGATAGATAATACAGACGGAAAGGGAGAAATAGAGAAAGCAGAAAATTAGAAATAAAATAGAAAGAGGAAGAATCAGATGGAAAAGTAAGTGGAAATTGAGAAAGAGAGAAAAAAGGAACAAAGATCGAACAAGAAAGGAAGTTAAATAATCGAGAAAATTAAATAAATACGAGAGACGAAAAAAGAGAAAGCAAGAAATAGAGAAAGAAAGAGGGAGAAAATAAAATACCAATCAGAGAATAAAAGTAGATAAAAAGATAGAAAAGAAAACAAGAAAATAAAGAAAGAGGAAGAAAGCCAGAAAAAACAAGATTCAAGTAAATACAGTTTTTCTTTCGCGCACTAAATAACAAAAACATTACCCCTGATGCAAAACAAAGGATGTACACAGCCACAAAGAGCCCCATATAACACACAAATAAAAATATAAAAAGCCCCAAATAATGACCAAGGTTAGGGTCTGCAGGGGAAGTGCGAAAAAAAGGTGTACATTATAGGTATACATACGTTAAAAAAAAGTTTTGTAGGATTGTATGCCACAGAAGTCACGTTGTACGAACGTGTTCTTTGCATGCTTAAAGTCCGCTACTGCAGATAATAGAACAGCGTAAATACTTGAATAGGCTTATGTACAACCACGGGCCCACGTATTTTGCAGGTATTACGTACATAAGTAGACGTACATACACAATTTATAGATCCTTTCCCTCCTCCTCATGTGGTGCGGATATAGTGCCAACCCACAAAAATAATAGCTGGGAGTAATACAAACCAACAAAATAAATAAATCTCCCTTTCCCCACTTTTTTTCCTCTCACTTTTAATTCTCTTTACATTAGTTTTTTCCCTTGGACTTTGCACGTCCGAAAAAAAGGGGTAAGTACAAGATAAAAAAAAAAGTGTAAAGTAAACAAACTGGAACAACAATCAATGTATTTGATTGGGGACAGCGGAAATTAATGTATAATCAAAATAAACCATTATGTAACATGAGAGGAGCGCATGTCTTGGTGCTAAAAAAACCTTGTGTAGTTACATAAAAACACACATGAGACATGAGCGTCAAAAATGAAAATAATGCACATGGAATTTTACCGGCGACGGCGGGAGATACGAGAAAATAAGTCGCAAATAAAATGAATAAAATAAAATGAGTCACCCCAATGAAGAGTGGAGGGGAAACGACAGGAGAAACTCGAAGACAATAGACAAAGAGATCTAAATAGGTGCTGGGATAAAAAAAAAGAGGAAGAAATCCATCAAATAAATACAGAAAAAGGAAGATAAAATAAATAAAGAATAATGGAGTTCAAGACCAATAAATAGAAAGAGAGGAACCTCAGGAACGAAATTGAGAACAAGAGAAAGAGGGATAAGTACAGAGAAATAAATCGAACAGAATAAAAAGAGAAAGAACGAGGGAAAACAGAAAAATAAATAGATAAATAAAGCGAGATAGAAAGGCGAAAAATACGAATAAATAAATAGAGACAAATACCGAAATATAAATAGACAAATAAAGAGAAAGAAAGAGGGAAACCACTAAAAATTAAATTGAGACAAATAAAGAGAAAGAAAGAGGGAAACCAAAGAAAATTAAATTGAGACAACTAAAGAGAAAGAAAGAGGGAAAACACAGGCAATTAAATTGAGACAAATAAAGTGAAAAAAAGAGAGAAAATATATAAAAATAAATCAAACCGAAAGAGAGAAAGAGAACCAAGAATGATATGGAGAAAGAGAAATTTCGAGAGAGAGGGAGATAAAAAGGAAGATAAAAACCGAGAAAAAACGAAAAAAAGAAGAGGAATTGAGAGAGAAATTGGAAGAGAGAGAAAGAGAGATAAATTGTCGGGAAAAAAGCAAAACAAGAGAGCAAGGGCGCGGATGAAGGAAAAATATGGACAAAAAAATGAGAAGAAAGTGATTGCGAGCGAGTAAAAAAAGTGAAAAAAAATTGAAGAATATAAAAAAAAGGGATAAAACAAGACGAAATACGACGAAGAGAGATGAGGAAATAATAGAAATGACAAATGGATAGTTTTAACACAATGTAAACATCTATACATTAGAGATAATCCAGTGAGAGAAAAACGAGGACGTGCAATTCCCCATGCACAGAGTGCATGAATAAACATATGCGAGGGATTAAATGAGCAAAAAAAGATATCCCCAATCTAAAAATGAAACGTGCACTGTTCGTACTATACAGCCAAAAAAAAGTAGCAAAAAAAAGGTACTCCCAGCAAAAGAGGCACAGCATGGGTAGTAAATAAAGTTAGGAGGAAAAGAGCCCGGTAGTTAAATGAACCTTTGTACACTCCCCAGTCGTGCTGATTATTATCATTATTTTAAAAGCCGGAGGATGGAGAAAGAAAGAGAAAAAGAATGCGGGGATTCTAGCATGACACCAAACGATTTTTAAAACCAACTATTTTCAGAACCTTTTCTTCCTCCTCCTGCCGTTTGTACTCTTCATTCACACTTTTCGTAAGAGAGACAAAAAAAAATGTTTCTTTGCTCTATATTATAAGTTAAACAAGGCTCCATTTTTTTTTCGTTCTATAAATTCTTCATGTGTCCTTTGCGTGTATTTCGCGAATACCCGTATATTTACACAGTAGTTTGAATGTCTCCGAGAATTTTATGCATGTTTTTTCTCGTCATCCTCTCCATCTTTCGTTCTATGGAGAAATAACTTACAAAGAAAAAAAAGGGTGTAGGTTAAAAGCCGGCTGTGGCGACTGTTGGAATTATTTGTAACGTCAATCTTTCTTCCTGTTTTTTTAGGTTCTTGGCACGGTTTCTTGGTTTACCGGCTTTAAAAATATTTTCCATGCTCTTTCTCATGTCTCAATCAGGTCTCCTTTTTCATGTCTTTCTCTCTCTCTTTCTATTTCTTGTATATTACTCTCCTCTTTAAATCCTTCTCTCTCCTCTCTCTTTTGTTCTCTATCCCACTTTTTTGCCTTTCTCCTTTAATGTTTTTATTTTCTTCCCGTATTTTTTTTCTTCATTTCTTCGCCGTTTTTCTTCTTCTTTTTGTCTTCTTGTTCCTCCAAAATTTTTACATCTCATGTTCTCCTCTCTTGAACTCATTTTCCTTCCATTTTACTCCTCTCTTTCTCTCTCTCTTGCGCCTCTATCCTTTTATTACATTCTCCCATCTCCCTCCTTGTTTCTTGTCTTTTCTCTTTCTTCCTCCACTTTTCTCTTTATTTCTTAATTTTCATCGATTTCACAATTTTCGTGTTCTCCCTTTCTTCTTCTACTTTCTTTTGATGTCCTTAGTTTTCTCTCCGTCTCCGGTCTTATGATTTTCCCGGGGTTTATTTCCTCTTTCTCTCTTTTTATTTCTGTTTTCTCTCCATTTACTTCTTCTTTCTCTCTTTTTATTTCAGTTTTCTCTCCATTTACTTCTTCTTTCTCTCTTTTTATTTCTGTTTTCTCTCTATTTACTTCTTCTTTCTCTCTTTTTATTTCTTCTTTCTCTTTCGATTCCTTTTTTCTCTCTTTTTATTTCTTCTTTCTCTGTCGATTCCTTCTTTCTCTCTTTTTATTTCTTCTTTCTCTTTCGATTCCTTCTTTCTCTCTTTTTATTTCTTCTTTCTCTTTCGATTCCTTCTTTCTTTCTTTTTATTTCTTCTTTCTCTTTCGATTCCTTCTTTCTCTCTTTTTATTTCTTCTTTCTCTTTCGATTCCTTCTTT
>JAQGBT010001504.1:0-31374 GCA_034698585.1 Disparrhopalites patrizii | reverse complement strand
AGAGAGAGACAGAGAGAGACAGAGAGAGACAGAGAGAGACAGAGAGAGACAGAGAGAGACAGAGAGAGACAGAGAGAGTTTGGTGATAGCTGAGAAGAGAGAAAGAATTCAAGTTCACCTTTCCCTTGGAGTCATTCACGTACTTTCTCTCTGCAAGACTCGTGCAGATGTGTGTACGTAGCTACTTTATTCATGGAGGTGGAAGTGGACGTGTGTCAATATTGAATCTTTTTATACCCTTTACACACATACATACATCAACACGCTGACCAAGAGCAGGAAGAAGACATTGAGTTTCATGTACAAGGAGACTCCATAAATGTGGCAGACGCATATATGTGCGTGCATATACGTATATACTCTCCTATTCCTTCCGACAGCGTCTGCAGAGAGTCAAGGAATCTCCTGTAATGTTGTCCCTGAACTCTCATTCTGAACGCTCTTTCCTCGAGGAAATTAGTCCAGGATTCGTTTTACAAAATTAAATTACACAGGTGTATTTACTGACAGTAACTCGGCTATTACCAGTGTTACTACATGGTCGGTATTCCAAACCAAGGGGAAAGTGGAAGTGTTGAAGAGGAAAAAAAGGGAAGGGGGAGATGCTCCTCCTTTTCATCCCCTCTCGTTTTAAGGCTCCTTCCGAGCCTTCGCCAGTTGTCGGAGGAGATGCTGTTATACAATGTACAGGATGATTTTTATAAAAGGCGACTAGCTCAGTCCGCAATATCTCTGTTGTATCCCTGCTGTAACATTGACTTAACTAATAATAGTATTGTCGTGTAGCATAGTACTTCGTGGCTGAAAAGCTCAAAATTTGGGTTTTTTGAATTGGTATTGCACTTTCGAATAATACAAATATACAAGTCCTTGTTAGCGTAAAACTTGGAATTAAATCAAAACGTTTATTTGTTAAAGTAGAAATGATTCAGCATGGCTTTTGTATAGAATTCATAATTTAATTTGAGCCAAATTTAGACTATTAATTTTTAGAATTACTGTGGGTTAACACAGAAAATTCCTCGCGTTTCATATCACATAACATGGGACGGAAGAAAGCTACAAGGATAAATTATACCGATTCGGAAAGCTCAAACGTTGAGCCATACGTATGAATAGGGATGTTGTGGATTGATCTTGTATCCTCTTGTAAAAATCACCCTGTACATTCACGAAACATAAACATGGTCTATTGTAGAGGTGAAAGCAGTATGTACATACCTATACATACGTACACGCTAATGCTGGACACGTGGAGAAAGAAAAGGAAGGGGAAGAGAACGTTATTCAATTACCGATGGAATATTTCTTTCTTTCGTTTTCTTTGCTATTTCTTCCGGCGGCATTGGTGAACTTGCCTCCTGACTTTTAAGCCTTACTTTACAAGTTAATTGACACACTTTTCTCCTTCCGTACCTAGGCGTGGATGTATTCATGTGCCCATTCTCTCATATATTGGACCACTGATTGGCAATTCAGATGGGGGAAGAAGAGAGAAAATGGGAGACAGAGAGGGCCCGGGAAAAATGGGAGAATGGGTAAAAAAATAGTTTTTGGCCATGCAGATTGAGTTGATGCAATTTTCACTTGGTTTATTCCGGGAGGAAACTGTGTGTTTTGATTCCATATTCAAATGCACTCATACATCTCCAAGTGTGTATGTATTCATAGGCACATACATGGATGCAGTGTGCGTGTGTATAGAAATGTGTGGTAGCAGCCAAACTTCCCTTCCCTGAAACATGTATGTATATGTAATTCGGAAGTGCTTTTATCATTATTATTACTGCCATTCTGCCCCTGAAAAACTGGGTGAGGAAACACTCCCACTGTATCTCCGAATCTCCATGGTAGTATATAAGTTCATGGGAAGTTACCGGAGAAAATCCCTGGGAGTTAGGGGGGAAGATGAAAAAATGCATGGTATCAGACAGGAGGAGACTATTCTCACAGGAGGGAGCCGGATGAAGGGAGGGGGAATATATATTCCTGGATCGTGGATGCAGAATAAAAGTAACAAGAAAGTGAGATACACCCACACTCGGGGAATATCTCTTGGATAAATATCCATTGGGAGGAAAACAACACTGTTCAGTATGACCTGCTGCATAAAGTGGTGCTGAAGTCCAAGAAAAATTTCTATCCTTTTCAATTTATCCTTGTTTTTTCCCTGTATGCATAGACAGACCTATATACATCAGCAAAACAATATGGTCTCCTCCAACCATGTATGCATGTGCTGTCACATACTTGTCCATGCTAGTCAACAAGCGTCTTCGTTTCTATGTGGAGGAGTCGACAAAAAATTATGTTTGCTCTCTCTCTCTTTCACTCTCTCACTTTTCCTCTCTTTCCATCTCACTTTCTCCCTCCCTATGTCTTTCCTTCTCTCTCTCTCTCACGTTCTCCCTCTTTATATTTTTCCTTCCCTCTCTTCATATATTTCCTTCCATCTCTTTATACAGATTTATGTATATTTCCTTCTCTATTTATATTTTTTCCTCCCTCTCTTTATAAAGATTTCTGTATATTTCCTTCTCTATTTATATTTTTTCCTCCCTCTCTTTATATTTTTCCTTCTATCTTTATATCTATCCTTCTCTCCTTATATTTTTGCTTCTCCCTCTGTATATTTTTCCTTATCCCTCTTTATATTTTTCTTTCTCTCGTTATATTTTTCCTTCTCCCTCTGTATATATTTGCTTCTCCCGCTTTATATTTTTCCTTCTCCCTCATTATATCTTTCTTTCACTCTCTCTCACTTTCTCCCTCATTATATCTTTCTTTCTCTCTCTCTCTCTCACTTTCTCCCTCTTTATCTCTCTTATTCTGTCTCTCATTCCCACACTTTCACGCTCTCCCCGATATATCTCTTATTCTGTCTCTCACTCATTCCTCACTTTCTCTCTCGTTACCTCTGTGATTGCTTCGCCTGCTACTTCTTTCTACTAAACTTTCTTTCTTATTTTCTCCTTTTCTCTCTCTCTCTTACATTTATTTCTTCCTATTGTATTTCTCTCACTTTCATCCTTTATCTTTCTCCCTTTTAACTCTCACTTTCTCGTTCACACTTTATCTATTTCACTCACACATTTCTATCCACTTTTTTCCCCCGCTCTCTCTCTCTCGTAGTTTCTCCCACTCTCTCTCTCACACTTTCTCCCTCTGTCTCGTACTTTCTCCGTCTTTCTCTCCCGCTTTCTCCCTCTTTCTCTCTTTTATCACTTTTTCATTGTTTTTCTCACCTTCTCCACGTTTCACTCAATTTCTTCCTCATTTTTTCGCTCTCTCTCTCTCTTCTCACGTCCTACTTCTGTCACTCACTTTCGCCTTCTTTCTCTCTGTTTGCTTTCTCTCTTCCCCTCTCTCAATTACCTTCGTCTTTTGCTTGTTCTTGGATACGAACTTTCTCCATGTACGCATATATGTACACGTGTATCTGAAGGGTCAAGAAGGGTAAGGGTAATATTATTGAAACTTGAGATTATGTCATGACAAAACTCCAGTACATTTGGGCTTTGCACTGTCATTATTTCGCATATATATTGTCGGAAGTATTTCAAAAAGCCGCTGTAGTCAAGATATTCCACAAGAATGTATTAGCTCCTGCGACTCAACCAACAGTTGTTTATTTTCTGGTCAAACTAGTTTTTGTTTTTACTCAATGTGATTGCTTCACAGGTTTTCATGAACCTGATTACAGGCAGCATCAATTTCAACAAAATTTTGAAGGGGAGTTACAAAACCTCCCAATATTTTGGTAACTTTTAATTCGTCCAAAACAACCTGGTCAGCTGAAATAATGTTCTCACCTCTCTTTCTCTCTTTTGGTACAGCTTTGAGGATCCACGTAACGGAAAAAACTGCCAGGGCTCTGGAAGAGGCTACTGGATTCCATTTGACTCCCAGAGGCGAGGTAAAGTGACTTGAAATTTCTCTTTTGCTTCTTCCTATTCCTTTTCCATCTCCATATGCCTTACTACAGCCCGGAGAAAGATACACAATGTACCATTAAGCATGTAGTTATCCCAGATACATATGAGACTTTATCTCCAAGGAGCATGAGACGATGCAGATAGACAACATTGCATAATGGAAACTTCGCCAGGATATATCCTCGTAGGAATTATACATATGAGGAAATATAGTGAATTTCTACAAATACTGAAGATGCAATACTAAGATCTTCCCCCTACATACTTCTCCTTCATAACTTCTAGTACTTCAATGGTGGAAGAATTTTTAGCAAGAGAAAGGGAGGGAGATAGGGAAAAAACATCTCACATTCTTCCTAGAAGTACGTCCTCTCCACAATTTTTTTTTCGTAGCTCAAAAACCATTTAGCACATGTATGCCCACGATATTGATACATTCTGTAGAATCCCAAGAAAAGCATCTCCAAAGTAAAAAGTGGAGAGTGTACAGAGAGAAAATGGACTGTACAAGTATGAATATTTGTAGCATACAAAAAAAAAACAGTCTGAAGGGTGTTGCTCCATTTATTCTCACATGACTTCATCGCTCTCCTACATAAATATACTTGGGATAAGAGAAGTTCCAGAGGAGAATGGCAAACAATCTGTGGATGCAAAGAGAGAGAGTTGTACTTCACAACTTCACACACTTCACAGACATAAGAGGTCCCCATAGGACAAGTTTTTGGGCATGTAAAACGAGAGAAAAAGGGAGGAAAAGGGAGAAAAACTTGGATTTGACTAGCCCGGACAGGACATGAGTGAGGAGGGAAATCCTGAGCAGTCATAAATGGTGTGTTTACACCTAAAATACTACATAAGAAATCCCATTCACTTTCCCACAATCCCAGGGTAAACAGCAATAATAATGATGGGGTTGAACCAGTCATAATACCTCCATTTGGAATCCCTCCCAAAAAAAAAAAAACTTCCCAGAATATCCTCCGAGAGCACATTTAATCCGGAGGGTGTGAAATCCCCCATAAAAGAACCAGGACGTGCATGGATACAAGGGATAAAATGATGTACAATATATGTATGTACATAACTAATCATTCCCAGGATTTCAAACTGTCATTGATATTTCTTTTTGGCCCACAAAAATGTCCGTTCATATCCCACATCCCTCACAAACCTCTGTACTAAAACAGGTGCTACTCAAAGGGAAAGGAGCTACTCACACATTTTGGCTGGAGGGCTGTGATGACGAGTCACAATGGCGGAGAGCTCGTAAGCTGCAAACGTCCAGCTCGAAGGAGTCCATTCAAACCAAGTGCAGCGTGAGTGTCTCCGCCCCCATCAACCACCACCAACAATTCTATTCCCATTCACCGTCCAATAATATCACAACAATCTGTGTCACTCCAGCCGAATGACATTCCATCAACAGTCGTATCAATTTTTCTTATGGTCCTCCTCCTCCCTCTTCCTCCTCCTCATCTCCTCCCTTGGCCCTTTTATCCTCCTCTCATCCTCCTTTCCCTTCCTCCTCTCACTCTCCTTTTCTCTCTTCCTCCACTTTTCTATCCTCCTCCCATCACTCTCCTTGTCCCTCCAGATCCCTCGCCTCCTCCCTCTCTCCCTTTCCCTCTCACTCTCCCTTCCCCTATACCTCTCACTCTCCCTTCCCCTCCTTCTCTAAATCCCCTCCCTTCCCCTCCACCTCCCAACTCTCTCCTCGGCCATCCACCTCCCAATTTTCTCGTCGCCCATCCACCTCCCATCCCCCTCCTTTCCCCTCAACTTCCAGCCACCCTCCGCCCTCTCATCCTCCTCTATCTCCTCTCCCCTCCACCTCCTCCATCTTCCCCTCCTCATCCCTGTTTTTTGTGAGTTCCTCCATGACGAGTGAAGGATGTCGTTCCAGAAGCGGGAGTAGCAGGAAGGGCAGTGGGAGCTGTCGCCGTAAAACGATGAGAGAGATTGAAGAAGATGCACGAGGAAGATCCACTATTACCTCCATGACTTCTGCTGGACTGGCTTCTTCCACTGGAACGACTTCTCCTCTCCTTACCCACAGGACCTGAGCACAGTTTTTTTTATGGGGAATGTACATATATATATACATATAGATATATGGATATATAGGAACAGATATATATCTATAAATTCATATATTTTTTACGACTTTCCTCCTACTTCCCCTCACTTTCCCAGGTGTTGCTATCCATTGGGCTTCGTGTAACTGGGAGTATGTAATGTAGTCACGTTTTTTTAGCACTGGATTTGTATAAGCCCTACATTTTCCAAGGACCGTGGAGTGTGTTGTTCATTCCACAATTATAAGTTTGTGCTGTGGGAAAAAAGGGAAATTCATGGAAAGGATGATATTTCACCGTTATGATGATATGGTGGGGGTTATAGATTTAACTTTTTTTTGGGAGGTGTATTTTGTAAGATAGTGGTACATAGTTTTGTGAGTTTATGTGTTTACCAAGTCTTATATGTATTTTCCCCTGGAGTTTTTTTTTTACGACGGTGCAATGTGTGCGCATTGATTTACTACATATGAGTAAGGAGCTCCCTAAGTGAGAATGCAGAGGTTGTAGTTTCTTCGACTATATGTCAGTGTACTAATAAAGAGGGAGAAGGTTCGTATTGGCTTTCTCTGTCAATACTAACTGGAGCCTCTGTACACACTCAGTGAATCCCTGGTTATATCATCTAAGGAGTGACTCAACTCGCTCCTTTATTTGTTTGTTCACACTTGAATGACATGAAGATGAGTGAAATCGCCGTGAAAAGGAGGAGAAACAAAAGGAGCTAGATGATGAGGGGAAGCAAACGTAGATGAAAAGAAAGCTGATCATTGTGATAGTTATTTCGGGGGTAATGATAAGGGAGCCTGGAGTTTTTCTTAAATGCGGGAGCATCTTCTTTGTAGGTAATTCCCAGTGGTGATTCTATATTTATGTATGTATTATATATAATTATGTATATGGTCATGCATACAAATGTACCTATGTACGGCGTAATAATATTTATTTCTTTAATTTACAAATATAAAACTATATTAATGATATTAACCTTCCCTCTACAAGATTTTGTAACGACAAATGAACATTAGCTTAATACTGGAATACACCTACAATGATTATATAAATGAGAATCAGGGGCTAGCTTTTTTCTTTTTTTATTCCTTTTTTGAACGGTTAAACTACAACCTTGCTCATGAATAACTTGTCGAAGGGTTAACAGTTTTTGTTTTGTATGTTCAAAACGTAAAACTGATGAAAATATTGGATGGTGAGGGCAGGTAATGATGTGAGAACACACAAAAGGGAGGTGGACGGGATATTGTTTGTACTTACTTGTCCAGCCGTATTATTGAGTTCTCAAAAGGTTTTGGAACTCGTGAAGAGAGAAATAGTGAGAGAGAGAGAGAAGGAGATATAGCACTTCTTTCTACAGGGAAATTACGAAAGGAGAAAGTTTGAAGGTAAATGGTTGTGATAGAAGCAAAACCTTCCGGACTTTCCCCTTCAAAAGTTTGCATGTGTCTTTTTCTTCAACTTTCATCTCACGTACATGCTCTCTTACCTCCCGCCTTCTTTTCCCTTTTTTTCATTACATCTTTTATTATACTCGTAATAATTTTTATGACCTTATTTTCTCCAGGACGTCACTCCATGTGTAAGACTATGTAATAATTTTTGGACTTACATGCTCACTACATCCCGACAAACCTACTATAGATTATATACGGTCCTTTTTCCTCCTCATACCATCACAAAGATGAGGTCTCATCCCCAAGGAATTGACTAATTTCTGAGTAAATTCCAAATTAATTATGTACGAAGTATTTTTTTACTCGTCGTTAGTACCCCTAATTTTTTTTATATCCACACATTTGCCCTTGTCCTTGTGGTTCCTAAGAGAAAAAAAAAGTTCTTTTTACGAGGAAAAGTCGGAACTAAATTTCAATGGGCTTTGGAAAATTTAAACAAAAAAAAACCTGTTAAATTTTTATTACCACATGCCAAGAACATGTGGGGAGCAGTATTTTTTTATGACTTTCTCCTCACTCTTAGAAGCTTTCTCTTTTGGAATGAGAAGTGTGTATACATCAATGTACAATTATTATAAATTTTGAATGGCTCATACAGTTTTTTTCCCTAATTTCTCTCCCATCAAATCTCTTTTTGTTGTTGTACCTGACATTTTTCATCACTACAATTTATGTATTATTAGCTTTTATTTTTGTAACCACAGCCACCGACAATTTAGGGTGGTAATAATCCTTTGTTTGGCCATTCTCGTAATTTCGCTCATCTTTTTTTTAACCTACAATGTGCAAAATGTCAGGTGAGATGCATTTTTTAGTATTACAAACCATACTTTTTTGTATTTAGGATAAACTAGTGTAGTACATAATTTGTGGTCAGCAAAAATTGCGGCGTAGTACTGTGCTTAAATATTGGTTTTAATACCGGCGGCAGTAACATGAGATGATGATCAACAGCTTTCACCGTGAAAGTATGGAATGTCAAAGATAAAATAAGTGACGTCGGTGCTGTTGCGTAGAATTATTTCCAGTACAAAAAAAAGACGTCCCTTCCCCCCCCCTCCAGTTAACACCAAGTAATCCTTCTATCCCACGCGGAAATGTGACCCGTAAAAAAACCAACCCGGGTAACATCCTCCGTTTAATCACTATTTCCTCTACATTCCCCATAAATCCTTGACAACAAATGTTTGTTGGCGCAAGAATTGACTTAATTTTCGAAGCATCTTTTAATCATATTTCCTGATACATACAGATATCTTGATGTCTTGTCATAACTGAATGATTGTGATTTGCAAGTATATCTCCGTAGATGGAGGGAATTACATAAGAAAGAAAAGAGTATTTATTTAGGGATACACACAAAGAGAAACTCTATTACGTACATTTTACCTTGTAATAAACGTCAAATATATACATATATAATCTATTATGTAATAAAATATTATAATAATTACGTCATGTGACAAAATACATATTGCCTGAGAAAACAGTTAACGAGAGCGGGTTTTGGGTATTATTTTTATTGGTATTTTCAAAAAAAGGGATAAAAAAAATGAATCACACAAAATAATCAATGCTAACAGTTACTGATATTATACGTATAAGTTTAAGGAACACAAACAAACAGAATTAAATCAATTAAATAATACTGAATAAAGGATGAACCTGGATGAACATGATTCCTAAAAAAAAAAGAAGATTTTTCGTTTTGACTATCTTTGCTACCATTGTATGTATAACATATGTATAATGTATTTCACTCGTAAGATGATAGGAATAGACCTGCTTTACAAATAAAAGAAGGTTAATTATTTATCAGGATAACAGCTGTTTTATGTATAGGACTTATTGTTATTACTATGTATGCACAGAACTTATAATTACATGTGTCAATGTGTGGCAGAGTAGTGGAACTACAAGCAAAATGCACGTAATCCAAATTATTTATTGAGATGTATAATTATGTGTACTAAAAAAAAGTCATGTATTGCTATTAAAAAAACATGGTTATAGTATTTTACCTTGAAATAAAGTTTACTTGATCAAAGCCATGGGAATCCGTTTACGACCAGGTCGGACCTGTGATGGAAAGCACTTTCTTTTTCACTTTCATATACGACAGAGAAACCAAGGGATTGAGTTACAAACGCCCGGATTTACAGGTATCTGCCCATAGGTCATAAAAAGGATCATGAATCCGGAAATCGAACGGAACATGTAAAAGTGGATGAAAGGAGCACTGATTATGACAGCGGAGCTGCACGGTAAAGCAACGTCCTAATGGAATAATTTCACCATCATTTGGCCATAAAGAATCACGTGTATAATATAAATATGTATGTATATATTAAGTAAAGCCACACACATTCTCATACTAACATGGGGAATGCCAAATGCAGAAGAAAGCTCGGAGCTTCCAGTGTCAAATTTCTTAGAGGGAATTAAGCCATTTTATCATTTGTTTTAAAAGGGATTTTCACCAGAGTGGAAGCCCTCCTATTTTCAATTCTTTTCTCTATTTCTCTCATTGAAAATTTGATTGTACAAATTCTGGGAGAAAGATCTTCATTTTCATTATTTTTTTCCCTTTATGAGATTTTCGGTTATGAGACAATCAATTAGCTTTTTATGTCAGTGACATCTGGCATTCAAGATGGCATTAGATGTAAAGAGGAATAATGAGAATTACTTGAAAGGACAGCAAACATGCGAAGCCTTTATTCGTCTTCTTTTCATTTGTGCGCATCGGCCCAAGAAAGTTACAAATTAAAAACTACAAACGTTTCTACAAAGCACCAATGTAACGACTGGAATGAATACGTATAGAATTATGGTCTAATATATTATGCTTCGTTTTTCATATCACATTGTTTCACAATAAATGATCAAGATATTTTTAACTTCAGTATTAACTTACTATAGTGAATGTCCGTCATTCAACAACACCAAAAAAAAAGTCTTACACGAAAGAATTTACGAACCTGAGCAATCTCACTTTAGCACAAAGAAAAATAGTACTTACACAAAGGTTTTGAAAAGGAATCATTTTCCTTTGGAAATTAAAGCTACATATCTCAGCGTTTTACCCACTCAAATCGGTGGCAAGTGCAATTTACTCATATATCATTCTACAGATTGTGTATTCTTATATTATTTTTGGTAGTCGTTGGGCCCCTATTTTTATCCGCAGTTATACGTTAATCTATTCTGCAGGAAAATTACAACTTTTGCAACAAATATTTTTACTAAATACAATTAACTAACAACTTACTAGTATGCTATTAAAGCACTCTTTCACTAGATCAATAATTGGTTCCATTGGATGGAATGAATACTTCGATTTAAATCAGTGTCAGGCATAAACTCCTAATCAAACAGTACAGACTTGTGCTGAAATGACCAAATGCATAAATCTGTCGCAGTTGTACAAATGATGGATTTTTGAAGAATAGTGCATAATTACTACACAAAAATAAAATTCTAATTCTCTATTGTTAGTAATTCTAACCCTCTCCATCAATTTTCTTCTTTCCTTTTGATACAATATTTAAGTGATCTGGGGATTCGGAAAGGAATCCGTGTGATTACAAACCGGAAAAAATACGAAAAACAGTCATCTGAAATACCAAGTGAGTGCAAGAAAAATGTCAGCATAAACTTCTGAACTTGTACGGCAGGATAAATGCGATGTGTTCATGTTGATGCCTAAGAGTTCAGTCAAATCTGGTTGGCACTGGGGTATTTTGCAAGAAGTGGACAGACAAAAAAAAGATGCCACTCCGACATTCCCTCCTTTGTTCCAGGGACTTCTCCGAATCCATCCCCCTACAGCGGTTTTTAAGGCAGGGAACCAGTAATCACCATTATTTGGATTTACCTATACATAAAAAAATGAATAATTTCCAACTTTTGAAAAGGACACAAATGATCACTTTAGCTAATCAATCCTTTTCACATTCATCCCTGTGGGAAACATGCAATTAAGGGAGAACCACAAAGGGAAACAAGTTGCAGCGGATGGGAAATCGGGGCAAAAGGAAATGCAGCAAGTTCAGTGGGATTAGAAAAAGAAATTCAACGCAATCAGCAGCCAGTTTTCAAAAGGCTTTGTTTTGAGTGAAAGCGTGATCGATTTTTTGGGTGAGGATAGGCAACAGGAAAAACTTTTTCACGGTATTTTCACGCCGTCTACTACTTTCATATAATTTTGGTGCTTTGTGTGCGTGTACAAATTTTTTTGGGGGACGTTCTCACAAAGCGGTAAGCAACAGCATCCTAACACTAAATTCACACGTTCGATGATGATGAGTTGAAAAACCACAATTGAATGTTCAAGCTAGCTTACGCTGGGCTACAACACAAAAACTAAAGAGGAAGGGAATTTGGGGAATTTCAGTTAGAACATAAAACACACTCAAAAACTTGTCTACAACTCATATAAACACATATTTTTCCTACACGTGCTACGAACTTCAGGGACCTCCAACATAATCAAGGGAATAGAATATGTGTCTTCTGGTCATAAAAATGAATAGGACGAAAAACTCATTGATTAATGAAAGTAATTCTGAATTTGCATGTGTACTACAACACATAAACACATGTAAATGACACCTTAAAGTTTAGAAAGCACACGAAAAATTATTATCGTATTTCTCCAGAAACAGAACAAATATTGTAACCAGTAAAAGTCATATGCTTTGTAATATCCAGTATGTTTTTTACGAGGAAATTTGTTTTTTTCCGAATCTAAACACTAAACTCAACGTACTAACAACCGTAGGCGGAGTCAAAATGTAAGCAAAAAATAAATTGGGGTGAAATTGAGTCTTCCCAGAGTTTTCTCCAGCAATGAAAGGAGGGGAAAGGAAGCTTTTACGGAAATAATCCTGGTTATAAGCTTCCTGGTACAAATTGTATGTCAAAGCCTCATAAACACACACAAAGTATATAAAATGTGGAGTTCTCACATGTACAAGACGACTGACACTCATTTTTTTTAAAAAAGAAAGAGACACTCACGATTCTCCAGCTCCTGCACAGCAGCACAGGCAGTTCGGAGGTCCGTCGTGGCTTCTTGAAGCATGGAGGAGAGCTTATCTATATCGGAATCTGAATCCGCTGTATCCAAAGACGACGTCCTCAGCCGTGGGAACCAGTCTAGGTTTCTCTCCTGAAGATCCGAAAAAAAGGAGAGAAAGAGAGAAAAGCAATTTAAATTTTTATAAGCCCATCTTTTATTTAAAGAAGTTATTTTTCTATACTCGCATGTTGTGTGAAAAAAAACGGGGTAAAGGGCGCAACAAAATCTACGCGTACAAAATGCAGATTTTTTTTACAGTGACCCAAGTAATAAGGTTATATATGAGCTATAAACCATGTTGGGGTGCTCTCAGTGGGAGGAAAGGAGAGTATTAAAGCTTTATACAGCTTCCTTTACCTTGAGCTGCTTGCTTACGTAGCACTCGGATCCCGTGAATTCCGTCGGTTCTTTCATCTTCAGATGAACCATAAAATATAGGTAATTCCACATGTTATGCTCCTTTTTAATGTGATGCTCAAAGGTCACAGATTTATTGTCAAAGGCAGAGCGGTTCAGACCTGTGGGAAAAAATAAACATGAACACTCTCATTATTTTTTTCCTCCGCTAATCGTCACCTCCCGAACAGAAACCATACGAAACTTATGAGTGGGAGATGCAATAAACATAAAAATGTTGAAAAGACAGTGTTTACTACTGAAGAAATCAGATGCCCGTGTTTTTCCACTCACCACAAATGAAACACGTATTTTTCAGTGTCTCTTCCTGCGTCTGCTTTTCCTCTCTCAAATCCGCGAACGTATCGATGATGACACCAAAGATGAGGTTCAGAATGATGATAATGATGACGAAGTAAAAGAGCATGTCATACAGAACTCGGCCCATATAAGAGGGTTCCTGCAAGTATAAAGAGGAGTGTATGATATTTTGGGCCCATTATTAGTCTTGTTTCTGTTACCGGATTTTGTGAAGCCCTCCAGCATGACGGCGTCTCCAGGGACACCAAAATACAGCCTTCTCAGTCTCACCCACCTTTTAATCTATCACGACTTTCACTTTTAGCTGACTTCACTATTAGACACATTATTTCCTATATTTCAAGGGCTTCTGCATTACGGTATCACTACGTTGTACGAAATGGAACGGAATGACAGCCTATATTTTTTCTTCCAAGAGGACATAGTAAGCAATGTTAAGTGAAGTAGGTAGGATCATATATTATAAATGCTCCCCTGCACAATTAATATTTCCATATATTTAGGAAATTAACAATGAATGTGTGGTATGTATCTGCACGATCCGCAAAAATTATAACTGACAGCAACTAGGCAACACGTGCTTTTTCAAACTCATGGTAGAAAAAAATTGATAAATTGAATCCTAATCTAAAAATTGACATCACTAAAACTCAGGTATTCGATAAATTAACCTAGATTAATTAACCTTGAGAAGAAACTTTTATGAACAAGGTGAAATTCATTTCCTTAAAGTGACAAAACATGAAAACTCACCGCTTTGCTGGGGGACCGCAGAACATCTCCTATGCCACCCCCATTTCTCAAGCCTTGATTCAGAGTGGTAATAATGCACATGAGAAGGGTATCACAAACTTTTTCTTTTTCTTCTCCGCCATCGTCTCCAATGATTGTGTTGTTGACTATCAAACAGAAAAAAAAACCAAATATATACAGCCTCCTCAATGCTTATACGTACGATGAAAAACTGAAGACAAGAAACCTTTTACGGATGTCTTTTTAGGGGTGTACATGGTTAAGGAAAAGAAGATGTTTATCGACGAAAATCATCCCAAAAAAAGCATGTGAATTGAGGAAGGAAAAGAAAAGGAAGATGGGGAAAGTTACAAAAAACGGAGGTCTTTCCATCGGATTTATCCCTTTATTTACTCTACATACACACGTATATTACTTCTCTTCGGCCTTGTCAGCGCCGTAGTAAACATTTCCTCCTTCTGGAGACGGGTATAGGGCATATAATGAAAATTAATACTTTCACATTTAAAGTCTACTGGGGTTCAAAACATAAACGGTATGGGAAGAAAATGGACGTTCGTGAGTGTACATGTGTGTGAAGTTGGATGCAAGGATGGACTCCAGCGAAAGCCACACACGTGTGAAAAAAAAGCATTCTTAAGTACACAGAGTGAGAGGGAGAGAGAGAAGGAGAGATAGTGTATTTAAGAAGGGAAAAGCCCAGAGTTAAAGCACGGAGGAGAGTGAGACGGATGGGAACATCTCTTTAACAACTACTTTACTGTCTCTCTCTTTTCCTTGCCTTACCTTCACCAATGAGATCAACGGACACGAGGAAATCAGCTTGAAAGTAAGTGAATCCGATGATGGAGAAGAGGTAGACGAGGATCATTCCGAGAATCGCCGTGAAAACTATGGATCTTCCATTCCTCGTCACGGACCGGATCACATTCATTAAGGTCTCTTCTTGGTAAGCCACGTCCAGCAACTATTTATAGGACAAGAAAAAATTGTTATTGTCAATATTTATCCATCTCAACTCTCTTTCCTTTGCTTTGTCTTCACAGAAAAACATACATGGGCATAAATGGGGGAAAGAAGTGGTTTGCCAGCGTGACAGTTTTTTTCTATGTTTTACAGCTTATTCCCATTAAAATCACATACTAGTGAGCAGATAGATTGAAAGTGCGGGTGTCAAATCCGGCTTGAGAATTATTCCTGTCTCACAATTTCTTTAACGTTTACTTTTCCCCATCAAAGATTCCTGCCGATTCTGGAAGTTTTGCATGTAGTCTGTATTGACACAAAACCCCGACGGCATTAGGGAGAATGTGAAAGGACTGTGAAGTCAAACGTTTCATTAAGTCACCCATTCGAAGTACACTTATTGTTACACGGTTCATGTAGGTACAAAGGCACACATGTGTATGACACAACTGTAGCTAGAAACAAACTCCTATAAAACAACCCATGGGAGTGTATCTGTTTATGTTCATTTCGGGGAAGTGGGAGAAAAAAGAGCAAAAGTACACATTACATACAGAGACAGTTGTACGGAGAAAGTGTGAGTGGGGAAAACTTACGAGGATAGAGTAAACGAATTCGTGCCAGAATTTCCCCAGAATGCACATGATTCCAAATCCAACATGATAGAGGAATTCCGTATCCAAGAAAATGGCTTGGTAGACGAATTTTACGTTCCACACACGTTCGTTCTCCTCGCCCAGTCCAAAAAATCTCCCACTCTTACATTGATGGGACACAATATGAAGACATTTGAGAAGTATCTGAAACCATACGATCGACCAATTTTTATCAGCAACAACGACGACGACAGCAACAACAACTTATTATTGATCAACTAGTTGTTCGTCTAGACCCCACTTCAAAAAGTTTTTTTTTCTTATTACAGTTCATACGCAACATTGTCAACCTCCACACACTTTTCTTTACCCGTGACCGCTCATACATATGTTCATATAGGCACATCCATTGTGACAACGAAAATCTTTGGAAAGCTATTTTCAACCTTGGTATACACAAAATCTTGAGAATGAAACATGAAGAAAAAAAACATTTATTTTATTGGCAACTAGTGGAATTTAAAAATAATAATACATCCAACTGACCTCCAAGTAAAGGACTAAGGAACATGCTTAGATTTCGATCTCATCAAGTTTTATTGTGGGTAATTACTCCTTTCACAAGGAAAAAAAACTCAGCAGGGAGGGAGCGAGAAAGTACCGGAGGACTCACCGTGATGTAGCTCAGAATCTTAATAGTATGTTGAGGTCCCGCCAAAGCAATGATGATGACAATAATGAGTGAGATGTTCGCCTGAAGACTGGATGCGTCTGGTTTCCGTAATTGGTTTTGACCGCACACCAACAGAAGGAGGCCCGTGATTATTCCCCAATGATAGGTACGACCCGAATTGATTGCATCTGTAGTGTCATTCGTAAGACAAACATTAAAGACAAAAGGGTAAGGTTTCAACGTCCCTCCCTCCCACATGGATTCAGTACAAGTTCCACAATATTCTCTTAGCTTTCCTCTCATACATGTTTATATGCAGCTCTTTTTGCACTCGATATTATACCCTATCTCCCCCCTCTCTCTCTATCCGCAAACTTGATTTTGACCACATTTAATTGGGTTGGTGAACTTCGGTTCCACTCTATGAAATTCCTGCCTTTGTGCACAACGGAATTCTCTGTGTACCCGTGCGGTTCATATTTCATTAATGCATGAAGCTATTTCAAAAATGAGGAGCCTTTGATTTCATATACGGATGAGTACGCTAGATAAAAGTGAATATCTATACATATACATACGCACATATTTATGTGTATACTGCAAATTCTCGAGCCTTGTGGTTAAGCTAGGTATTTACGTAGCAGCAATAATAGAAGCTGGCAGTTAGTCTGGACCCGAAAAATGCGGCTTTTATCGTATTGTCATGCCACGTATTACTACGAAGGAGACAGAACTGAGTAGATACAGATACAAAAAAAAAAGCTGCCGCTTTTTACGGGAGGTGCAAACACGTAAGAGAGGAACGAGGAAGAGAGGGGAGAGATAGGGATCTGAAGCCTGTTGATCATGATGAAAATAAATGTACAGTCCCAAATCCAACTAAGGCCAGTCACGGACACGGTCAATTACCTTCAGCTTCCTGGGGAAATGGATAGCCCAGAGCCACAGCAATATTGATCATCACAATCATATTGAACACCAAATTACCCAGGAAGGATTCATACAAACTACAGTTGTACAGCATTTGTCGATCTGTAATGGAAAGATACAAAAACAACAAAATCAACCACAATTCCCCTTTTTTTCTTAACCAGCATGTTTTCCATGGGCAGGGGAGTGCATACAATAATTCGGGAACTGCTAGGACACATATTGAAACTGTAATAAAAAAAACGTCGGGAAAGAAAACTTATGGTTAGTAGAGTTTTGGCAGAGTCTTTAAAGTATTTTTTTTCAAGGAAGTGAGGTGACAAGCCAAAAGAGGGGGAAAAGTCTTGTTAAAGAAAAGATTTTGTGGATGCAAAGGAGTCTTTTGAATGAAACGTACTCAGTAAGGTTTGTTGCCACTCCATTTCGTACATTAAAGCATCTCTCTGCTCGAAGAAGTTGCTCACTTTAGACCCTTTCTCATCACTTTCAGTCAAACGGAATACTTTCTCCTTGGTATCCTTTGTTAAAAAGCCGCACTTTTGTGGAATAGGGAAAACCACTCTCTCCAAATATTCCTCTTCACCTTGTCGTACAATCTGTCAGACACAATAATTACATGCATGCATGACAAGTGGGAAGAGTGCTGGGAAATATTTTCTTCCATAGAAAAAAAAAATGCTCACAGGAGAACAACAAAAATGTTTGGCTTTTGTATGACTATGACTAAACGGGGAAAATATATAAGCATTTATATTATATATATGTGTTCACACGCACTTCTATTTGCGCGGTCCTTTCACTGTAGTATGAGACAGCATCCACATACAGGGTTTTCTTGCTCAACGCTTTGTCAAGTTCAGTCTGAACGGATTTATCATGCTGTTTGAGTTGGTGACACAGAATGTACAATGCATGTCCAACCTACAAAAAACGAAGTCAATTAGCTTTTTTCTTCTTTCATTCTCCCCTTCCTCCAACCCGCCTTCCCGGAGTTCATCAACTTGTTGACAAAAACAGAGAAAGGAAAATAATGTTTTATGGATGTACACAGAAATGTCTTCCTTTAGTATTCTATACAGACCTGCTTTGCTGCAACTCCATTGCCACGCATCAAGAATACGTAGTCATCGCGGTCGGAACTGTAGGCTTTTCCGATCATCTCCATCTAAAGAGGAAGAAGAGAAAGAGACCGATTTTTTTTTTCAACTTTTTCATACGGCGAAGAAAAAAAATATCTCATGCATTTTATTTAATAGTAACAACAAAGATCAGCATGTGTGCGTTGATGTGAAAAATTTCATTAAAATGCAAGAACTGTCTTTTTATCCCACGGGATTAAATTTTATGGAAGTCAACATTGCATATACACTGCAGAAGACGGGTGTATGTCATGTACATAAAGAAAAAAAACAACAAGAGAGGGGAACCACTCACCATATTCAGTATGTTCATCTTACTAATCTTCTCAAACTTTTCGATCCCATGTTGACTTTCCATAAGAGAGAGAACGAGCTTACAAGCGTGATTCTTTAATTCCATGACAAGGTCCATGCGGCGTTTGCTCAGTGGCGTTATGTCATGAGCCACAAATGTCGTCACAATATCAATGGCGTTCGACTCGTGGAGAACAAGTGCGTTCTGATTCTCAAGGCAAGGTCCTTGACAGAACTCGGTGAGGGTCCGTAAGATCTGATTAATGAGAGTGATATTCCGCTCGTCCACAAGAAGCCCAATTAAGCCGGGACTTCCGGTGTTCGAGTCAAAGATGCAGTCAAGGAAGACCAGGGTTTGTGAGACCAAATCATGAGACTTGCTATTTGGTCCTTGTTGTCTCAAAAATTGCTGTAATGTTACATCAAACTGGGTTACTTTCCAATCCTTCCATAGGGCACTACGTATGTACATACACATGTATACGAAGAATACGAATGTGAGCCCGTACTAGATTCAATCTATGTCTTGTCCGCTTTCTTTCATTACGAGTACAATGTTGCCAAAGGATAAAAATATCTTGTCATAACTACAGTTCATACTACATGGGACTTATAATGTTTTTAAAAGGGTTCCTCGGCCTGCCCTTTATCCTTTATATATAAGGAGTGGTAAAGAAGAAAAAAGGTAGTTCCTTGACGTCACTAGTAATACTTGTGTCCACAGATTTTCAAAGAACTGGTACTTCACCTGCATCTCCAGATTGTGATTTTCACACAACAGTTGGAGGAAACGAAGAGAGCTCTCCAGGAGTTTTTTTCTTGGATTTAAACTGGGAATAGCGTAGCCATCTTTTCTCAGGACGGTCGTGGAAATACCTGTCAGTTCATTCTCGCAATTGTCATCAAAGAGCTCACCCACATTTCCTTCCTTGATCCCTTGCTCTGCAATATTATTTTTAAAACATATTTAAACGCACTCACTGGTGGCATATCTTTCTAGATTTGATTGTGTAACGAAAGCGCAGCAACAATATTTCCTCTCAACAAAAATCTTGTACTCATAGCATGGATAGAAACTTCGAGCAAATAAAGTGCTAGATATGTAAAAGCATCTCGCTTCTTCGTTCCTGGAATTCACTTTCATATATTAAATTATCACATCAATGACAATGAAGATGAAAGTGTGTGTCACAAGCTGAAAAGTAATGTTGGAGTTGATCAACCCGAAAATTGCTTTTGAGATCTTTTGAATAGTATTAGGTATACACTTTCTTCCGACAAATTTCCTTTCTGCCACTTCCTGAGACAACCTCGTGCTAGGTGTCTCGTGAAATTGCATGGATGGCGCGAACTAAAATGTGATGTAAGTGCCATGCAGTAGATACACTGTATACGTACATACATAAGGTGGGCAGAGATAGAAAGCGAAAATTATTTTCTGCGCCAGTAAAACTAATTACTACGCTATCAATTTCTTTACCTTGGATAATGTTCACTGTTCCCAGATTCAGCTGTCTTTCCAGGGCTTGAGTGGCCCGATGCATGTCATACGACATCCTCTTTGACGTTCGTAAAATGCTGTAGTCATCTGCAATATCATTAAAAATGAGGTACATTAGTCATGGCCTTTTAAACACACAAAAAATATGCCCCCTCTTACTAGCGGTAATTCGACTGGCGGAACATGAACACAAGCAGGATTGAAATGTAATCAAGTTGCTTTTTCAAGGACAACAAAAATGAAAGAAGATCTTTTGTATACGTGTACATGTTAGGTATCTATGTATATAACATCATCTCCGTGGTTTTTTTGCCTGGTAATCTATACAAGCATGGCAGTTATAAAATATTATATGTATGTTATGTACTACAGTACTGAACTCGCCTATTGCTACAATAATAAACGCCTACGCTACATACATACACATGTATAAAGATTTGTGCTATCAAACCTCCAACGACAGATTTTCTTGACAAGGTACTCGTTGCTAAGTGCGATTTCGAATCACCCCGAGCAATATCACTGATTTTGGTTTTGGCATCAGCTCGGAAATCTTCTCCACCCTCTCGGAGAATATCGTGTAAAATCTGTAGACAGCACGGTAGAAACCATAAAAACAGTTGTAGTAAAAGGAAATTGGTGTCGAAATTACTTGCAATGTCCAATCATATTCAATAATGGTTCACCCTTCCCCGCTATTTATTTTCTGGCAAGTCGCATGCTAACTTTTTCCCCCATCATTATATTCGACACAAAGCATTTTGTACCATCATCCGAACGCCCTTTGTTTATCATAAAGAACGTACGTACATCATCATTAAGCCCATGCCTCACCTTCATAAAATTGGAACTCTTGGAACAATTTGACAAGTGGTTATAGAAACTCTTCTGGAGCTCTTCAGTCTCACCGGAGAGAAGTGAGATTCCTAGATTGATTGCTTGCTGAAGTACATCTGGAGCTAGATCTTGTTTTGTCAGCAGCATCACAACCAATTTTGAAGCCCCCAACTGATCAAGGTAATTATGGAGTTCACTGTCTTGCTCATCCAGGTTTCGAACTTGATCGAGAAAAAACACAGTGTAAGCTTATATCAAAAAGACTTTCTACCCAATAAGTATCTACACACATGCTCACACACACGCATATAGATAGACATAGACACATATGTCGGCCATTTAGTTTACATAAAGGGTATTGTGTTACAAAATCCATATCATCAAAAATTCGCTAAAAAACATTTGGCATTATTACGAAAAGAATTTAATAATTTGCGCCGATAAAGCCAGATTCTCATAAATACTCTGGAATTTCGCTCACTCTAAAGCATACGGACAAAATTTGGAGATGAGGCAGACGACGGATATTGGTTGATAATAATAAAAGCTGGTGAAAGTGCTCGTGCATGCTTTATAATCGGGAAATAATGGCCTAATTTTTCTATATTCTGTTACATATTGCACCCGAATATGCAGACAGAGGCACGGCACATATCTATATTTATACTTGTTTCTTGGGTAACGAGCTCTTATATAACGAAGCTGCTTAGTGGGCGCATTATTCATTCTTTCGAAAATAACTTTCTCCGGGAAGTTCCACACGCAAATGAAAGACATGAATTCTCGCTTGGACTAATCAACCCTAGTACTGTACATCCATTGGATGTAATGATGAAGTAGAGTGAGAGACAATGTAAAAGCTTCATGTACTACTTTATTGTACGAGGAAAAAAAAAAGAATTCGTCCAGAGTATGTAGTATATAACCACATGAAAGTGGGATGGTTAATTATTGGGCTAGTGATTCCGTATATGTTCTCATCCATCCAGTCTGTATACGTCTAACTTTTTCTCCCAATCCCTACCCACTCCCATTCCTTCTGTCGCACTTTCCTCCCGACGTGTCTGTTTCTCTGTCTCTCAGGCTGGAGTGAAGTTAATTTAATTGTACGAATTACAAGTGAAAATCAGGGGGAAAATGACAAAGTATAATGACAATCTTACACGCACTCTTTCCCTTGCGATTCTTTGGTTGCCTTTCATCCTCCCCAAGATATTTCTTGAGAGTGTGCTGCTTGATCTGACGACCCTGTAAATACACAAAGAAAGCCGTGGTCAAGAAAATGACTGAGGATAAATATTGCCTCGCCAGGTGGAAGATTACCAGGAGACTTTGTCGTACCTTCCACTTGAGTACGCTAAGTAAAAACAATTCCACGATTAAAGAGTAGCGTATGTCGTATAAGAAAGTTGGAGAAAGGAAAAGTACCAAAGAAGACAATACAAATGTTATTCATGCAAAACAGGACGAGTTGGGAAGGACAGGAGGAGAATATCTCATGCAAATAAATCCGTGCCAAAAACAATCCTCCCCCTTTATTTCTCCAACCTGAGAATGTTGTTAATCAGGAAAAGGAATTCATCCGTACAAACAACATCAGTTTGAGGAAGAAGAATGTGATAATACTGGAAGATACTTTTTTCATTCTCACCATTGTTATTTTTCTCCTGTAAAAAAAAATACTACATCCTCCTTGCTGTTTGGTACTTTAGCCGGAACGATAAGGAAGGAGAAGGAAGAGAAGGAGGGAAAAAGTTATCGATTGCAAGAAAAAGCACTAACCCATTTTGTGTTGATTTCTCTTCTCTCGCAGCCCAACATGTCCTGGAGCACATTGAGAATCTGAACACATAATTCCCCTTCACCTTCATCTGCTAGAGTTTCCGCGTGGGAAATGAACCTAATGAAATGATTTCATTGAACAAATTTAGCATAAACTCTACAAAAGTAGTCACATCGATTTTGTTTGTAATCCTAATCATTCCCCCTACAGGCACCACCCTCATAGTACATCCTCTGACTTTGGTGTGGCGTGACTGGAACAATAATTACAACTGTTGTTGTTTTACAAAATCTCTCGCATCCTCCTCAATTCGAAATTGTGGAGAGAAAAGGAAGTACTATGCCCCACTAATCCACCCATACTCGTAATTATACGCATTTTCAGTCAAACTGCATTAAATTATTGGTTGAGGTCCTGAAAAAAAAACTGGAGTAGAGGAGCTAGCAAAGGAGAAATACGCTGGAACCAGTCAGAACCATGAAAGAAAGAAAACACCCACTCACTTCTCGATTAATTGACCATCCTTACAAGAGGCATATGCTTGAGACATTTGAGGGAAGAAGCAACCCACATTGAAAAGAACTTGAGTGAGAATGACGGTTTCACCCCGAATCATCTCCAACAATTCCCGCTTTGATTTCTTCACTAACTGCTGAATTTCAAGGGTAATTTCATTGAGTGATTGCAGATTCTGTTTAAACACACGAATAAAAACATCAAATAAATGCTCATTGAATCCTTCTGAAGAAGTATTATTTTGTGGGGTTTGTTACAACACGGGAGGAAGTAGTAGGAAACTCGCTTGTGTGCGTGTGCTCTCTTAATGGAAGTCAGGCAAAATAGTGTGTGTAAAGGGATGGACATCAGGTGAAAGCAAGAGAAAGCAGGGCAAAAAAGAACATTCGTCTCTCTCCTACCTCATCCGTGAATGTTTCCGTCTCGTCCTTGTTCGTTAAGTAAATCCATTTAGCCCTCTTACTCACTTCGGTGGTGAACTGCGTCAAGTTACGTTTAATGTCTTCCGTCAAATACGAGGGCATGTGGATGGACTGGGACGTTGCTGAAAAAGGATTTTATATATCAACGGGCAAATTCATTCCAAGTGCTTTCACGGCTTCCAAGCATGTAAATTATTTCTATAACTTATACATATACATACATACGTGCTCGTCTTCGTATGCACTTATACTAGTCCGAAGGATATGATGAAGCTCTTGGCTGTCTCGTCCCTACTACAATGGCAAGTACACAAGCTCAGATGCTGTGCGTGGTAATGGTAGGACACATCATCGTGTAATGAAGGATCTTATTCTGTCAAGGTTACCATTTTCGCTCAAATACAAAGATTCAGTGGGGAAGAGAAATCAGACGTCTCCTTTCTATTGGTGTCTTTACCACCAGTATTTCTCTTGTAATCCTTGCTCAATTAAAATACATTCTAAATGAAAGTCCCTCAGAGTGCGTGAAGTATGAAAGCCGAACTACGCCAATCTTTCTCCCTTTCTCTTCGTTATTCACCTCCAAAATAATTGGCTACATCATAAGATACCCTTTGTCCATATCACATACGACAAACGCTGAGGAACTTAGACACCCACACAAAGAAGAAGAGTAAAATGGTGGAGTGAAATCTTTGTGCACTAGACCACTTACTGAAATTGTTTGTCGCTATTTTACTTTATTACTCGTCCCTTTTACCAAAGGAAACTCATAGTTTTAGGCCCTATCTAAGTCGTCTCCAACCATCGTTCTTTAACATTCATAAACGCACGGTATATACAAGTTTACAGCTGAGTGCATATGAGATTCAATACTGAAGGTTCTTTGCCCAAATACTGCAAGGCCACAAAATTATGCTAAACGTTAAATAAAAGGGAAACGAGTACACAAAAGAAAAAAAAATACCATCGAGGACTCACCAACATTTACCATAACTTTCAGGCATTTCTGCACTCCGTACAGTCTGGAAGCGGGGATCCACTTGGTGTGAGTGAGACGGTTAACGGCTTTCAGCAAACTTATAAATAATTCTTCATGGCCCTAGAAGAGGACAAGTCAAGCGGGGCTATTACGAAAATGAAGTCTTTTGCTCTCCATCCCCCACACACAGACAAAAAAACAAGAATTTATGACACACAACTTTTACAGGCCCCCAACATTTTTCAACACTAAAAATTACCAATATTTCTGCAGTTTTGCTTGATTTATTTATTATACAACCACTATTTGGTAAACAAGGGGATCTGAGGAAGGTAAGAGTGGAAATTCCGAAAAGGAGAACAAGAGTTGCAGTCAAAGACATCAAAGTCATTTAGGTTTTAATCAACTTTGCGAAACGTTATATTAGTACATGTTTGTTCTCGGTGAAAGTTCTCCCGTCTACAACAATTTCATTTGGCGGAGGATAGGAAGAGGAATCATTTAAAGTGAAATCCCTATGGAAGCAGCTTTTGGAGCTTCCTACTATTATATAGTGTTAGGAAAATCAGTAAACATTTTCTCTACGCACCAAGGGCAAGAAGAATTCGGGGCAATGTGTGAGTAGGGGAAAGTGTTGAGACGAAACAAAAGGGTAAAGGACATAACTCACCAGAACACATCCAGGTGCGTGGCTGAGAATGCGCTCAAAAAATATCTTGATAATGCCCACCACGCTCTCCTCCCGACATTCTCCAACTCCAGTGACGTACCGCTGAGCTTTCCCTCCATCTAACTCAACCTCTTTGAGTGGGGCATTGGCAATGTTGACAATTTCCAGCAAAAAATGCTTTTCAAAGATTGTCCACATCCTGTTGGTGGTGTACACACTTCGAACATCCACTTCGGTTACCATGAACGCGTGCAGGAGGAAAGCTACATAAGCTTCCTTCACCTAAATCAAATTACATTCTCATTTGTACCTAACTCTCGTCTTATTTCATCTGTGGTATTCATTTTCGATCCAACTTTCTCTCTATCTCATTCCGGTCTCTGTGTCACGCCATTTGAGCATGCTGTTTTCTCCAGTATTACCTTCTACCTAATTCCTTACCCTCTCATTTTCCTGGAAACATACCTTCTACACGGCCTCTGTATTGTATCTTTCATCTTTCTCAATCATACAGATTCTGCTTCCCTCCTTTCTCTTTTTCATTTTTCTAGCCCCTTTTTCTTCCATTTCCCTTCTCAATACCACTTATCTCTACCAACTTTCTTTTCGATGTCCCTGTTTAAATAAAAAGGGAGACATGACAAGGTTTCTCTTGTAGCACCTTTGAAACCTGGAAACTCATTTTGTTCATTCCTTTCAAGTTCTCTTCCTTTTCGGCATCTCTTTATTCCACTCAATTTCCTGCGACCACCTCTGTTCACCTGTCTTTACATTTCCTCCAATGGAAAAAATCTACCATCAATATGCCTAATAAGTGTGTATAGAAACTATTTTTTTACCCTATATATAGCATACATATGTCCAGAGTTTTGTAACCAAGATAAACCCCCGTGTGAGATGCAGAAAAATCATACTTTTACATACATAAGTAACGTATAGGAATGTTTTACTCTATCTCACTCACTGTCTCTGTGTACAAATTCCAAGAATATTTGGCCTTCAAAAATAGACGAAAATAAATAAATATAACCATGTTTATACCATTTGAAAAATCCTGTAAGACTTACATCCAAGGTGTATTCCTCACTACACAAAACCTTGACAATAATATCCAAGGGGAGAAGTGTTTGACACATCGACTCCGTGTAGACGTTCTTCCCGATGGTACAGTAAGTGAGTAGCTTTACCAACTCTATATGAAATCTGTAGAGACATAATGACAGCATAGTTTATATACTTTGCACGATTCCAAAGAACCTTAATTTGATTGAAGAGCAGAGCGCAAAGAGGAAAGAAGGGGGAAAGAGTGTAGAATGCACTACAGAAAATACATTTGATTTTTCTACAAGCCGCCATGAAAATTTAATTAAATATAATTTGGCAAAGCAGAATAACAAAGTATGACCGTGTTAAATGGCACAAATTGTCAATTGGATTTGAAAATCAAAGGTAGAAGAGAAACATGATCATACTTGTTCACACATTACAAAGGACGCATAAAGCTTTATATTCCAACCCAGCCAAGTTTCCCGACACCTTTTTTCTTACACCGCCACATTTCTTGTCTAAAATACATACAAAGGAGAAGCAATCCTAGCATCAGCTCGGTTTCAAGTAGTACACAAAACAATGCAGGAGGAATCATGAAACATCGTTCCACCCACAGATGTTAACAAGTGACGGTGAAAAACTCACTGAAATTTCTCCATCTCACTGGGAAAGTGATCGTTCCTGCTACTATCCGAATCGAATCCCAAGAACTTCTTGAGCTCCTCATGAAAAATAGCCAACTACAAGAAGGAAATCAGATGCATAGGTAAGGACGCGCACATCCAAATAACAAATAGGGATTTTTTTTATATCCTCCGACTCTTATATCTACAGATATAGAGCCAATCTTACACAATATAAACCCCACTGTAGTAGATCAAGGGTAAGGACAGGAAGGAGACGAAAGGAATGCATGCGGGGGGGGGTATTACATTCCTTTATTTTGTCATTTGAACTACTAAAGACAATTCTTAAGAGCACTAGGATTTACTTACACTGATGTCTGGGTAAAACTATCAGACCTCTTTCGACAAATTTCATTTGAGGCAAGGGAGCAAGTTGTTAATTACATTAGAAGAAAACACTAGTCCCAGTAAATAAATAAGTGTAAGACAGGCTCCTGCAGACTTTCATTTCGAAAGGACGGGGAACGAAAAAAACATAATGAAGTTTAGATTAATGGAAAGAAATCTTTCCTCTGAAATCTACAGACCTGGTAAACAACTGTTTCTTGATTTTTCCGGACTATCCTCTGCTTTGGACAAATGATTTCTTGAAGAGCAACTAGGTACTGAGAAGCAGCGTCGTGACGTCCGTGCCTATCGAAAACTTTCTTAACAAGTTTCTCAATTGTGCTGTCCCTCACACTGGCACACAAACTTATATTGTCTTTATAGATTCCTTGTATAGTTTTGGCCTCCCCCACCTGCAAAAGCCACAGCATGATCAATAAGGTCTTACTGCAATTAAAGACTTTCTGAATAGCACTCTCCAAGTAGATTCTTCCACAGTGCAATTCACATTCGGCTTGCAGTCAAATCTAGTTTGCCTTTCTAATTTCAGTTGTTATATAAGCTTGCTAATACTTGTGATCTGTAGGGCAAACAGATGTCAAAATGTTTGCATGTGAACATGAGCATGTATAGCAGTATAGCGCATGTGCATGTACGAAGATCAACCACTATAGTCGAAAACTCACTGGAATTTTTTTTCAGCAGAATTGAATTTTTAGTACCAATAAATGATAAAAGCGCGCACACACCTCAATACCCATTATAGATTGTATGTACTGCGCCATAATCTTTTGATTTTCTTTGTTGCCCCTGCAGTACGCTTGGAAGAAGGTAGAGATGTCCTCCAGAAGAGCATCATCGCTAGAGTCTTTAAGATGTTTCATAACCTCAATAATGACCTTTTCCACCCCATTCTCCCGCAGTAAATTTTGATTTTGGTAGTTATTGACTGTTCTATTATCTGGGAGTCTCTTTTCACATAGAGCTTTCATTTGCTGGAGTACCTTCAAAGGGATGAAAGAAAAAACAAAATGTAGGTATACCACACAAAATAAAATCCGATTGCTGCTCCCATGTCAGTCAGTGTGCTGAAAATGTGTCATTTTCTTTCCCATCTCCATATTTTATGCTTTCCTTACTTTTACAACTTCCTTAAAATCATTATCCGACAGGATTCTCAGTCTTGTTGATGATGTTCTAGAAAGAAATGTTCGACTCCTCTCTAATGGATACGGAAAAGATATATCGTCAGGTGGTTGGCACTCCTCCGAACTCTCGTCCATGCTCCGGTTCTGCACACAAACAATGGTGGAATCAACACAAATATAAATGTATCCCTATACAATAATGGAATTCCTTCAAAATACTACAAGAACGGAGGTGTCCGATTTGCCATACCTGCTGCTTGTTTTTCAATTTCCAGTCATTTTTACTCTTAGCCTTTTTAACAGCACTTGCAATCCTATCCAATTCTGCCTTGATGGTCTGCAAAACCTTGATATCTTCCTTACGATCCATTACCTGAACCTGCACAAACAACGTCATAATATACCGGTAACAGAATAAAGAGTAACAGACAATCATTATTTTATGACTTATTGCTAGAGAAAAATGTCGTTTTCCAGGCCCACAAAATCTACCTTTTCTAACGCATGATTTAATCTTCTCCTTTGATTAAATGCTCGCATCAAAAGACTCATGGCATTCCTTGTTAGGGTGAAGTGAGTAGAAGTAAGATTGTACAGAAGTAAAGTCAAATACTTGGATTCATCGTGCCTTGAGTGGGGAAAATATTTATAGTAAAAAAAAATTTAGTGAATTCGTGGAAACAAAGGCCAATACTGGGACCAGCCCTACTAGTATTACTTGAGACATTCCTCACCAAGAGAAGACAGGATCAGCTAAAGCATCTTCAAAGCATCGGAGAAAGGAATCCAGTGACATATCTGACATAGCCTTCCTCCTCGATTTACTATACTGCTTCAAACTGGAGAGGAGCATGGTGAGACGGAAGTCCAGTACAACTTCAGAAATATACTGTAAAAGGATAACGAAAAGCTTTCATCTCTTACGTATCTAGTATCTATATGATATACTGGAATTTCTTGTCTAAAACCAGAATTTCTAACATCTTTTAGAGGAGAAACTTACTTCAAAAATCTCCAGTATTATGACTTTCATCTCGATTAAAATAGCTTGGTTTCCGTCATTTTTCAACTTATTTTCTGCAGATGTCACCGGTACACCTTTTTGGTTTTTTCCAGCTTTCGGAGATGCTTCTGAGGACACCAAAAAGTATTGTACGCAAGAAGTTAGGGAGCCGAAAAGGAATGAACAACGAAAATGAAACTGCAGTTGATTTGTAATACCCATTTTTCTTGAATTTATATTTTACCTTTTTCGACTAGCACCTCTTTGGATAATGACGTGAGGATAGTTAAGAGTACATCTCGCAAAATTTTTAGATTATTTATCCCATAAAATCCAAACCGGACAAAATCCTTGACCAGTTTGATAATCTAGAAAAAATGTAAACGATTTCTTCAGAAAACAGGTAGAGGTAGTAACATGTAGAGGAAAATACTAAAAATTTACCTCCACGGACAACTCGTTGTGGCTAATGTTAGAAAAATCCGTGTTATCCGCAACGTTTTTTAAATAACTCTCAATGAAAGACATGATTTTGACAAATTTTTGAACTTGAGACTCATCCACTTTATTGTTTTTTCGATAGTATACGTCGTACCTGAGAAAAAAAGTTGTTCCAAAAAATGTTCCATTGATATATAAACTTATGTCATTCAAGAGCGTGATTAAAAAAAATTACGTCTCCACTGTAGTTACTGCCGGCACATCCCACCATTCCCGTGAAAGAGAAACTTTTTTCTCTTCTTTCTGAGGCTCCACATCCACGTAAAGAATGCGTGTGAGACGGCTGCATGCAATCCGCAACTCAAAAGGTAATCCCGGATGCATCATGCTGAGAAGTAAAAAAAAAATATTTGTAATTAAATACATTTTGTATACAACTACATCATCCAAGCCACGTGTAGTAGCTGATTTAATGTCTTCCTGAGTGTCTCACGTACTTAAGGAGGAGATCCATGTCTATTTTCTTGGAAATTTCCTGTATGGCTGTCTTGTTTCGTCCGAAACACATCTTGGAATACAAGTTTAATTGATGACAATAATACTTTAGGATGGCAGCTTCCTCTCCGAAACCTAGACTAGCTTTCAAAGCTAGTCTTTGAACGCTCCACTACAACAAATCAATAGAAGCGTGTGCTCAGCACTAACCAATTTTCAGTAGTATTTTTTTTTTACAAACACCGTATTTCTTTTAACTTAGCATTAGCGCTCAGTATTGTTGACACTACCAGATCCAGGAAATGACAAATGGAATGTTACAATTTTAAGGGCAAAGCAAGACCTAAATTCTTGGAAATCCTCAGCACAAAAATCCAATGAATGAACATACGTATGTCTACATTCCGTTCCAGTTTTTCTGCCTACAACCATCGGCTGAAATGTGGGACGTGATAAATCAAGCTAGTTAATTTGTACTAAATAACTTTTTACCTACCGTGCCCATGCCAAAGTCAATTTCAGATTGAACATGGGAACTCAAGTATCCGTCAGTTTCATTTAGTTTCTGCTTCGGAATTGTATGAGAATGATTCAAATACATGTGCACATGCATGCAACGTAAAAAAAATAGTTGCAATTCTCCCCATGAATCAATGAATGATATAAAATGTAGTAGCAGATCGAGACTGGAACTATTGTTACGTGGAAATCTGATTAGAAATAATGAAGCCACTTTCTGGTAACACCATTTTTGTTCCTGACCATTGTAGAAACTATAAAACCTTCTTTAAAATATACTTTAAAACAGCGGTGAGCAAACTGGTGACTTTGGTCACCCGGGTGACCATTCGACGATTTTGCTGTGACCATTGTCAACTTT